>JANHFL010001644.1:158393-173846 GCA_032468155.1 Oxyrhabdium leporinum | reverse complement strand
ATCCATTTCTGAAAAGCAGGAATGCCATTTGGCAGTTCGAATCCCACCAGGCTCAAGGTTGACTCAGCCTTCCATCCTTCCAAGGTGGGTAAACTGAGGACCCAGATTGTTGGGGGCAATAGGCTGACTCTGTAAAACCGTTTAGAGAGTAAAGCACTGTAAAGCAGTATATAAGTCTACGTGCTATTGCTATTCTGCAATAGACTGTATGGCCTGCAGCACTGCAGAAGAGCAAGTAGTAACATTCAAAGGAAAACAGAATCAACAGGCAGCATTTCAAGAGGCATGAACTGAGTGGATTAAAAACTATAGCCACTTAGAGGGGTTTTTTTTAACAAAATGAAATCACTCATTTGTACATCATGTACATGTACTGAAACACGTAATAGTTGTAAATTTGGAAATAATGTATATTACACACTCACATACACAAACATACAAAAAAAAAACCCAATGGTAACTTAGATGGATAAACATATAATTGTACATGCATATACTGTGTGGCTCTTGAGTAAATGCTATACGTTGGCCTGCAACTTTGAAGCCCTACCAATTTTCTTGTGGTACTTTATTGTATATGGACTAAGCAGCCTTTCAAAACTTGGGAATAATAGTTCTGTCATATTCTGGAGTTTCCATGGCAGCAGGAACAGATCCGGAAAAAGGTCCTGAAATTTTCTGATCATGGCACTATCCCTGTGATGACATGCTTGACATCTGAGTGCTTTGCAACTGTTGGGCATTTACAATAATTGCAACATTCTGTAGATACACAATCACTATTTGTACATTTCACAACCAGCTACCAATAAGCAGAATCAATGGAGAAGCAGTAAAATTACAAGTTGTAGTGAGGTGATGGCTTGCTTAATGACTGAATGGAAACCCCATTGCAGTCATGCAATGTTTTACTTAGTAAGCATGTTGTTTAGCAATGGAGTTGTCGATCCCAATTACAGTTGCTAAATGAGGACTACTTGTACTTGCATGAGTTTTACAAGAGCAATACACTGCAGTTACAGACTTGAAATCGTGCATTCGTTTTTCCTAGACTGCCGTTGAAGAGAAAAATACAAGTATGACTGTAAATTATTGGCTAAAAGTCTTTTGCTAAGCAAAGAGATTTAGGTTGAGTGCTGAGCAATTTGCAACAGATGCTGGGAAGTGGATGAAATGCATTCTTCCTTTGAGCAAGTACGTATATATCTGCCAATGTTTTTCAAAACAAGACATGATTATTTTTCTTATTATTTCCAGAAACATCCTTTTGGGATGAAGAATATGACAGAAAATAGTTTATTTGCATATGTTTTATGGAGATATATTAATGATCCAACCACTTCACTGGACTGGGTAATTCAATTCCCAATGGTCAAGGTAATCCTGAAATTCACATTCTTTACTATAGAGTTGGGATCCTTCAGAGATTATTGGGCTCTAATCCCTATCAATCCCAGCCCTCATGAACAGAAAAGACAGACTGGTAATCCTCAACATATACAGCAAGAATCCCCAATCTCCAGGCTGTGGACCAGTACTGCTCAATGACCTGTTAGGAACCCAACTGCAAAAGTGAGTGAAGCTTCCTCTCCACATGTGTGGGATCTAGGTAGCACATGAAACCATCCCACCCACCTACCTGGTCTGTGGAAAAATTGCTTTCCATGAAACCAGTGTCTGATTTAAAAAGATTTTGGGACTGCTGATATAAAGGACTGCAGATTTCCCATATTCACTGTACAATGCAGCTGTTGAACCCAATGGAATCTTTCTAGAGGACAGATGATTTTTCTAGCTATATGTCCTTCTAATGTCTGTGCCTGTAGACCAGGGGTCCCCAACCCCTGGGCCGCAACCCAATACCGGGCCACTGCCTGTTCAGAACCAGGCTGCACAAGTGGTACGCAAGTATTTGTATGCACGCACAGCTCTACTTTTGTGAGCAGTGGGCACTCGCACATGAAACTCCATTGGTGTGAGCGGCGGGTGTTGCACAAAGAAGATGTGCATGCTCATGCACCTGTCACTCACAAAGACCCATCCCCTGTCGTCATCCCCCCACCCCCGGGTCTGCCAAGCCAGAAAGGTTGCTGCTGTAGACCACATGTGATTACCCTGTGAGCTGTAGGAAACTGCTTTCTATTTAAAATCAGCAATGCTTAATTGTCAATGAAAAGAAAGAAGAGAGAAAGGCATTCTCAGACCAAACTGTTTACAGTGTGAACAATAAAAAGGTTTCCAAAATACTGTTGTTCTCTTCCTAGGAAGACTTCATAAAAATCATTAGCAAATAACTTATACTTACCACATTTAGAAAAGAATGACAGGACTTTTAAATACATGCACCTAAATAAATCCTTGTAGCCACTTTAAGATTAGCTTGGCATCACCAGAAAACATTTAATGGCGTAGATGATGCAATGGCTAACCTTTCATGTTATGGGAAATGCATAAAACTTATAATAGCTGTTCTGCTCTTTCACATGTTGAGCTCTGCTTGTTCTGTTTTCCCTTTTCAGCAGAGAGTTGTTGGTTTTTCACAGGAGCCTATTAAACATATATGTTTAAAACATAACTTTGTTGATGCTTTGAATGTACCATGTCAAATCAGCATTAAAGCCAACTTCTTTGCAGAAGTTATAATCCTGCTGTCTTCCTATGCAGGCCACTGTGCGAGCCCTGGACACAGTTGCAGATTTCTTGCTGAAACAGACTGGTGCAGATGTACAAATCACCAAATTTATGCTACTAGGTTCATCCAAGGTATCTGAGAGGGCCAGGGCCTAAGTAAGATGGGTGGACAGTTGGAATTATTTTTTAAAGTATGCTCTCCTTTCTCCCTCGGGGAGGGGGGGGCTCCCCTTTATCCCCTCCCCCCCTTTGTCTTCTCTACTTGTATTTCCTCTTTGGTAGAACTAGCATAACTTGGCTGCAAAAATTCTGTTAAACCCCAAATGACGACAGAGTTTTCTTTACCTGCTAGTTACATCTAGTGGTTGCCTGGACTTTTGCAGCCCAAGTGGGATAATCCATGCAAATCTGATTTGTCTGGCATCCAAGAGTCTACATAATGGTGAGCGCTGGTGGCGCAGTAGTTACAATGCAGCCTTGCAAGCTGAGTCTGCCCACAGCCTGGTGTTTGATCCTGGTAGGCTAAAGTTGACTCAGCCTTCCATTCTTTCAGGGCCAGTAAAATGAGGACCTACATTGTTGCGGGTAATATATTGACATTTGTAAATCATCCAGAGACTGCTATAAAGCACCATGTAACAGTCTATAAGTCTAAGTGCTATTACTATTGCTTGAAGGTGGGAGGAGAAAAAAAGCAAACGAGACAAAACTGAGTCCTGAGTTAAGTTTCCAAGTCTTTCTTCATTCTCTGGTGGCTGTCAGCACAAATGTTAAAGTTTACAACCGAGACAACTGAATAATAGTATAAAAGCCAAAAAGTTCTACATGTATGTTATGAGAGAAATGTGTATAGATCTACAATTAATCTTTAATGTGATAGTGATGGTGTGGTTTATTGTAGGTCATGTGGTTGTAAATAACAAAAAAGTACTCCTCACCACTGTCTTTCTTCACTAAAGTATTCAAAAGGCTATCCATTCCTGAGTTTATTTCTAGCAGCTCTTCTCCATCTTTCTATCTCCCCCTCTTAGCGTGGATGGATTGCTTGGCTGACTGCAGCCATTGACAAGCGTGTGGTGTCATTTGTCTCAGTCGTTATGGACGTCCTGAATTTTGTTGAGGTGAGTACAGTATACACCCGTGCTTTGTGTATACTAGATTGGCTTGTGACAGAAGAAATCTTCTGTTCCTCCAGATTTTTCTAAAGGAGCTTCTTAACTTTTTGAAGGAGTTCCATAATTATAAAGCTAAACAGAATACGTAATCAAAGCTGTTGGAAATGAAAGTTGGGTTATGGTGAAAGAGGGTGAACAGCCTGTTTTAGATGTTCCGGACTTGACCTTGCAATGGTCCTCACTAGCACAGCAAGTGGGAAAGCACTGGAACAGTTGTAGTCCAAAATAATGGTTGGCACCAGGCTACCATTGCTGGCTCTCATTTTAATGGGGAAAAAATGTCTTGCCCTGTCAAAGTTACTCTCACATCAATCCCAGTGCTTCCCTATCTGCAGGTTACTTCTCTATTCAGTTGAAATTGAGTTGAGATATAAATCTAAATCTCTGCACTTGAACATGTAGACTTACAAATTATTGCATAAATTGGAAGAAACATTTTGTTTCAAGGTTTGAGATGATTAAATACAAATTGGAAAGTTCTCATTGTCTTCCCCAATAGTAGGCTACTTTGCAGGGTTTTTTTCAGTAGTTTCTATGGCAACTACCACCAGCCTCCTCCCAACATCCTAGTATAATGGTAAGGTGAAGGACTTGTAGAAAATACAAAATGACTGCCAGAAAGAAAATAAAAAATTAAAACTTTTCCATTTGGTTTTTTTTTAAAGAAGGAGTACAGTTAGACTATCCTAAAAATAGTTGGAAGTATCACCTTTAGAAAAATTCAGTGAAATTATCATCTCTGTTACTTCATTCAGAATTTTTTAAAAAATATGAAAATGCGCGTTTGTTCCAAAGCAGAAATGTTATCTGACGTGTCACTAAAAAAATAGATGCAGTTTCCAAAATTCCTAACTAAAATGTCCCTTGAAGAAGCTATCTCTTTCTATGTTACAAGACCTGCATCTGTGTACCCCATCTAGTTCATAGCGAAGGCCATGTCCTCCTGAGAATTTCAGAGAGTTGCAATCCTCACAAATGGAAGGCACAAGGTTAGGGAAAGCTAACATTTATGCTACAATGTGGTTTGAACCCAGTATTACTGACAGAACCTCAGGAGCCAGATATGTCTGATGCTTGCAGGATTGGTCTGCCCATGTGATTGGGGATTCAGCTACTTAAAAATCTAATGCCAACAATCTAGCTTTTTGTCAAGCTTCCCTTCATGATTGCACCAAAGGGTCACAGCTATAACCTTCTGCAGAATTTACATCACCAATACAGATCATATTGTGGCTGGAGTTTCGCACTGGCACCTTTCTACCACATCAACATTACTCAACAGATCGATCATCCCCGTTTTGAACGTTTTGCTTCAACTATCGACCCTTTTAGTAAGTAAGCACCACTGAAGATGAAATGAGTGGGTTGAATTAATGAAGGACTAGATTATAGGACTGTGGTATTTAGCAGGATACAGAGGGATTTAGGGAGATGCAGAGTATGTGAAAGAAACTTGAGGCATACAACGATGGACTGTGAGAACCACCTTGGGGAACTAGAGGAAGAGCTGCAGCCAAAGCAAGGGACAGATAAGAGAAATCTCAGCCCAAAGGAGGAATAGAGTTTGAGAAAATGTCTCAGACCAGTCTCTCCCTAATTCTCTTCAGGATAAAGGCAGTGAGGGGAAGATACAACCAGACTTTCTGGATTCTGTTACTTTGATGTCCAATCTGTCTTGAAGGGCTGACACATACTTAAGATGTGGATGAGGGGACAAATTAAATATCAAAAGCGGTTCTCTTCTCTTTCCTCTGAACAATTACCCCTATCCTATTTTGTTTTCTACTCAACTTGAGGCAAGATTGAAACACACCCTTCCTTCCCCCCCCCATTCTTCTGTTCCCAGAATATAATAAGCATTATATAAACAAAACGAAGTACCTACTTGTAGCATCAGGAGATGAAATGGGCCAGCCTGACAATTCTTATTATTATTTTAATCAGCTAACAGGAGAGAAATATCTCCGGTGAGTGGAGGCATAGTAGAACGATATCTGGTATAAAGGCTCTTGGGTTGCATTTTTAGAAGGGTGAAGCGGAGCAATAACCAGTGCTTGGCGAGAGTTTGAATTAAGGAGTTGTAAATAAATTGAACAAAAAGAGTGCGTCTGAGGAATTTTATTGCAATTACAACTTAACTCTTACAACAACTATACTGATAGCATAGGTTAGACAGTCACTTTCAATTTAAAATGAGAAAAAAAGATTCTTTTGGGCAAAGTCCAAGTCCTCCTTTGGATGTGTAACTAACTCAATGAATGACTTTAATTAGTCACTCTAGAGCTTAATGAGAGGCAGTGGAGAACAATCAGACTTTACTACCAGTATTCCTAAATACCTTGTAATAATGACAAACTTGTCTTATTTGGAAATTGCCTCAAATATAGCTTGAATTCCAATTCTCTGACACTGTTTATGGATTTATTGGACTTTGCCGATTGATGAGTAATATCTATCCTATACAATATCCAAGGATCACTAAATAGCCTCCTTGGTCAGAGTAGAGGAGAAATGGCATTTTGTTTGGGAACAGAAAAATAACCCAATGCAGAAACTTATTTTAACACCATAGCATACGTAAGGATTTGTTTACTTCGTGTGCCAATGCAAAATTAAATAGGCAACTGTGCAAAGTTGTTTCAAAGCTAACTCTTACTATTCAAGCAATGCCTGCATTTCACACCATTCTCATCCTGATCATTTACAGGATCATCCCAAATATGAACCATGCCTTAGCTTTCTATGAAGACGGTATTGGAATTCCAACCACCACTTTTTACCTTCTCACCATGCAGAATCAACAGCATCCCCAGGTCCATTGGAACAGGACTGTGGTGAGACACATATTATTTACAACAGCCAAAAACAGTTGATCTCCTATGCTAAAATATGACCTCAGGTTCCACAAAAGGGCATTTTCAACAAACAATTTAGAATACTGCTTATTACCTAGTATATCCAATACAATGGCCAATGAGAGCACCAATCCAATTCTGAGTTGGAAAATGTACTTCCCATTCTTTGAGAACTGGGGAGATGAGGGTGGGTGGGAGAACTGGGGTTGGTGGGAGAAGAGGGCTGGAGAAAGAGGATTACAGCCCTGAGGATCAAATTCAATACCAACTGTTGGGGTAGGGATCAGGGTCCATACATTCATTTGTAGTCCTGTCCACCCAGATACCAGCCTACCAATGATCTTACTTCAGCTGAGATAGCTAAGGCAAAAAGGATGAGCCGTGGTGGCACAGTGGTTAGAGTGCAGTACTGCAGGCTAGTTCTGCTGACTGCCGGTTGCCTGCAATTTGGCAGTTCAAATCTCAAGAGGCTCAAGATTGACTCAGCCTTCCATTCTTCTGAGGTAGGTAAAATGAGGACCCAAATTGTTGGGGCAATATGCTGACTCTTTAAATGGCTTAGAGAGGTCTGGAAAACACTGTAAAGTGGTATATGAGTCTAAGTGCTATTGCTATTGCTATCCACTTGCCTGTCTCTTTCTTGATGCCCCAGTGTTGCTTCCACTGCTGATTTTGCACAGAGCTCTCTGTGGTCCAGCAACTGTAAAATTCTCTCAGAAAAGAAGATATTAGATAAATAGGAATGTAAACCTTAAACAGATATAACAGAAAAATCCCACCCTTTAAAAAGAATAATCCCAGACCCACCCATGCGCTGATGTGACTTGAATCTGCCTATCTCTTAGTGCATGCTTTCTATTGCAGCCATGATTCTTACCCCTTCCAAATATCAAATCCAGCCTTAAGTTACCAAAATTTGCTTGTTCCCTAGACCAGATGTATATAAAGCTATTTAACTGATGGCCCATCATATCTTGACGTCATCAGGCCATAATAGAGGATGATGAGGGTTGACTTCCAAATACATCAGGAGAACACCAAATTGGAGAAGACAGCATTAATGACATGGCCATCCAAGATTTTATTTACATACCAATAGTGTTTTTTGTTTCCACTTAAGGAAAAGGAAAACAACACCTGCCTTCATTTCTTTCTCATTGATCCTTCCTCTTTTTCTAGAAAAATACTGGAGGAGCTATTTACTTTTCCACAGACCAGGAACCCTCATTGATCTATGCTTACTATGCTAACACTAATGATGACACAAGGTATTGGGGTCCTATACATTTATTTTCTCCATTCTCTATCCCATTTTGAGAGTTAATTTTGCAAAACCAAATGACATATTTTTTTTGAAAAAATGATATAAAACAAAAGAAAATATAGAATTAAAATGAGAAATAAACCAATTCAAAAAGGAGGAAGAAAAAAAATTGGACTGTACAATTTTCTCCTCTACTTTTAACATCTCTAGGAGAGATTTCAGGATGCACGTATTATCTGGACAAGAAGCTAAAAGGAACCCTATTAAATGGCATCGTGTTAAGGTGAAGAAAGTGGTGAGTAGACATTCATTCGTTCATTCATTCATTCGTTCGTTTATTTGTTCAGTTTTGGTGGAGAGAAATAAAGCCATCCAAATAATAGCAAGCACCCAGGTGTATAAGACATGGATGGGAAATTTATGGATGTTTAAATATTGCTACTACAGTTCCCAACATATCTCACCACTGAGTGTCTAGCTGAACAGATCCTTCATCTGTCATCTCTGAAGAAGGCTAGCATATTGTAACTCATCATATAGAGTGGCTATCCAGATCTCAGTTTGGGCCAGCTGCTTGGTTGTACTATCTGGCCATTTTCAAATGCAGCCAAGCATTTGTTTTTATCTGCTTTGCCTTCCTTTCTCTATATGTTTCAGTACCCCAGACTGCACATTCAGGCTTAATCTGGCCAAAACTAACAAAAACTCAAAAAAGCCATTATCCGTCTCTGTAAATAATACTAATTCAGATACATCAGAGGTTTGATATCTTGTTTCCTCATGGATGATTTCAACTTTCTAAACAGTAACCAGCTATTTCTTGTCTTTTTCTTTCTTGGAAAGAGCACAAATGTTTATAAGAAAGAAATGAAAAAGCCAGACAAAGGATGGACAGGATTCTTCATTGAGGTAAACATTGAGTTTTGCAGATAACGTTTTCATTGGGAGTGGGGGGTGGCCAGTCAAGGTTAAAGACGAGGCTTCCTCCACTTCTGGATATTCAAGACTTCTTACCTGAATAATCAGTTTTTATAAAGCTGGGCTTGAGGTAGGGGGGGACGTGGACGGACCAAACGTTTTTAAAGTAGGTCACATTCCTGCCCCTGCATGCAAGAATTGTTTCACACTTGGAAAAGCAGCATGCTTTAATTAGGATCCTGGGTATTCTAATGTTTAAAAGGGGAGGGGACGATGGGCTTGAGGTCTGCAGAGGCAGAAGGGGCAAATGATGAAATGGACAATCCATCTCTTCTGGAGTTGTCTGTACCTACGGGACAGAAAGTCTACTGCATAAATTGCTTCAGCATTCTAATGCAAGCATCTATTCTGCCTCTGCCTCTGCTTCTATCTTTGTTGTTTCAAAGGAGGAATAAACAAGGGGAAATGAAAGATAGAACCAATGTGAGAAAGGGAGAGCCACATTTTCAGGAGGGCAGGGGAGGAACAAGGGGTGATAGGATAGCCCTATGCAGTGATATGGGGTCTGTCTTCTGCCCCCACTTGATACTTTTTTCTTATGAAAGCAGCTGTATGTTCCATTGCCTTTAGATGCTTCTATTTTTATTTTCTATTTCCCACTGTTCCTGACACTATTTTTGCCATTGATGCAATCTAGGAAGTTTCAGTGATCGTGTGGTTGATGACAGGGTCAAGGGCTGGGACCTACTTAGCTCCTCTTGGCAACTTGGTTCTTTCAAACTGGCCCCTCCTTAAGGATCAACCCGATGCAGATGTTGCAGTGGGGTGATATGGTGAGGCAGAGATGCACAGTGAAGCTAGAGAGAGAGAGAAATAGTAGCTTTCACCTCTTGTGTTTGAAGGTGCTGGCCCCTCCCCTCCATGTTTGTCTAGCATTCATTTTACTACAAATACAAACCTGCTGGGTCATCGTTTCAGAGATATTTCCTTACCAGATTCCTTAATGAATGCCTTCAACAATGACGGGGATTCTTAAAAATTCAGAGAACTATTCAGAGATGTATCCACCTTGAAAGTAGTCCACATTGAACTGTATGGCACAGTCAAACATCAGCAGTTGACTACAGGAAATATTTTATGGCCTCTTGTATTATGTTATAAAACGTCTTATGATGATTTTATGTCATGTTTCATAAAACTTGCCAAATTTCAGTTTCACGGGAGTTGTGGGTCCCAGTTTTGGGATACATTCTGTAAGTTAGCCCACTTGAACTATCTTCATAGAAAAAGTGTTGATCGACGATGTACCATTTCATCCAGTTAAAGGTTAGAGATATGAGAGTTTTAGAAGCATGGGGACCCAGATCATTGAGGGCAATATGCTGACTCTGTAAACTGCTTAGAGAGAGCTGTAAAGCACTATGAAGCAGTATATAAGTCTAAGTGCTATTGCTATTAAGTACTTGTCAGAGAAAGTTTGCTCTTTAGCTGCCAGGTCTGATCACGTTTTGGAAATCTGGCTGGAACGATTCCTCCTCTTTTTGCTACTTCTGAAATTAGAGTCTTCATTGGTAACGAGCTGCCTGCCTTGAACCGTCAGTATTTGTCAATCAGCTCTGCCAAATTCCCATTTAACCAAGCAATTCCCCCCCCCCCTTCTTAAAGGTAATGTTTGGGCTACTTCAGACTCTTTTAGAAGAGTGTTAAAACCTGTGTTTAAAAATAACTTGAACTGCAGCTGACAGGCAGAGGGCTGGGGGACGGGACAGTGGCTGTGGAATGGGAGCTGTTTGTTGGGCTACTTGATGGGCACGCTTGATCTTAGCCATAAGGCCAGTGAGTAACTGGGGCTTCTTTAAATCTCTCTTCTGAAAGGATGCTCAATCCATATTCAGAAGCAGCCAGAACATGGGTTTAGCACTGGTTTAGAAGAACACTAAACTTGTATTTAACAGTAGACAGAAATATAGCTTACAGGTATTATTAGCAACTTGACTCCTCCTGCCACACCTTGTAACTTGACTGCTAGGGCAGGAGAATCTGAGGCTCTTGTCACTTTACTTCCCAGGTACTTTACCTCTGGCAGGTGTATGGAATCGGGAGAAATTTCTCCTGCTTTACCAGGTGATCCTTGTTCATCTCATACATCAGCATCCTCAGTAACAGAATGTAGATACCTACCTATCATCTATCAAAAAGAAATTCCTGTCCTAGAGGCAACCCACCTTAGAGTGAGGAATTATGTTAATAATTCTTCAGAATTAGTAATTCTTACAATAAAGTGAGACCCAGTTTGATCTAGTGATTAGGACATCAGGCTAGAAAGCAGGAGTTCGTGAGTTCTAGCCCCACCCTAGCCACGAAACCCGAGTGACTTTGGACCAGTCACTCTCAGTGCAAACCATCTCGCAGAGTTGTTTTTGTGGCATAAATAGAAGGAGGAAGGTGTGTAGGATATGTTCACTGCCTTGAGTTATTTGTGTAAATAATAAAGGCAGGATTCAAATAAATAAATGAAGTTACCTGGAAGGTAATACTCAGTGGAAAAACCAATTTGCTTAATTTGTGCTGTGATAAAGCGGTAAGGGCAGTACTACTTTCCAACCAGAAGAGCATAGCGTATTATATTGCAGCATCCTTCTCTACCAACTCAAAAACGGAGAGACTGCATGTTTAAATAGCCGCCCAGCTATGCCCTTTAATGCCTCCCTGCCATCTTCATGAGCAATGTAAATTGAGGAATAAGGAACTGTTTGGCACAGCATTCTTTTGGACCCAATTCTGAAGCAGAGCTTTAAAGAATATGATTCCATTGCAGGCTTCATATTCCGGCTTTGGGGATTCAAGTGAAAAATTAATAATAACATCTGAGCTTCACATAATCCCAGAAACTTTTCCATGCGAGGACTGCGTTGGAAAAGGGTGCTATAGCAAACTGGTCTGAGAAGGTTCAACTAAAATGGAAGATGCCTTTGAATGGTCAATAAGAAGACTCAGAAAAGGGGTGGTCATCTAATTGCTGGAATAACTTGGAAGAGGGAATGGGCAGGGTGTCCTTTCAGATACTGCTGGGTCTGCTGGAAGCTGACATTCAGCAATCTCTAGAACATGGCTTCCCCATCTTTAGCATAGGTGATCTGACTCACATATTTTGCAATAAATAAAGCAAGCTGTTTTCAAGGAATTGTCTGTGAATCATAGTGGTAAACAAACATTGAGTATAGTTGTCTTCAAATGATTTCTTGTTGTTGTTGTTGTTATGGCTTCTCCACAATTTTCCACTCTTACTTAATAAAATCGTACTCTGCATCACATTTGGCTAATTGGAATTAATGTATATTTAATATATGTTTGGGATTACAAAGGGTTTGAGGTTCTGCAAAATATTTGGCAATCTGGAAGAAAAAAAGTTTGGGTTGATCTCGATCTCTGTGTGAAGAATCTTGGAGAACAGGACAGAATTGAGGCACTCGTTACTTTTGTTATATAGCATGGAGGAGCTGTGATAAACATATCACACTTTATATACAGAGGGACGGTGTAGCATTAATTCTTAAATCATACTTAAGAGCAGTTGGAGAAAAACAGACTCGGGAATACTCCCAACAATCTTCAGAATGCATTTGCATTTATCAACAGGTTCTCCTAAAACTGTTGTCCAATGCATTGGTGCCAGCACTAGTTAGTAAATGCCATCCATTTAGTAGTTAGTAACTGCACCAACATATTGAACCTGCAAACAAAGGTGGCAGATGTTTCTAGTTCCCGGATGACAGAAATCTATCATCATTCTTATTATTCTCTGTAGACTCTTTAGAGGAAAGCTGGCAGATGCAAGAATCTCAAATGAAAATATAAAAGCAGGTTATAGCACTTTTATCTTTACAAGGAACTATAATGTATCCCCAAACTTGTTGGGGGAGGAGAGAAGGAAGAAAGCCTGAACACTTTACAGAGACATAATAGCATGAAGTCTCAGAAGTTTCCTGGATACCATCCCAACTTTAATTCTTCCCTTGCAAGTTATTTATAATAAGCTGTCTGCTCCATCTTCTAAGTTTTCATTGTGCCAGTTAATAAGGAGCTCTGCAGCGGCAGTCACATATTCACACAATTTGCTCAATGTTGATTTATTTAGAAGTTTATTATTGCAGATCAAACTTCAGCTCTGGATCTGTCACAAGGGGGCCCTCTGGTGATCAAACCTAGTCATCACTGAAGGACTTGCCCTTGAGGATAGTTTCAATGGATCCTTCCGAGTTGGGTGAAAAATCACTTCTGAAATTATGCATTTATTTATTTATTTTTGCTTTGGTGGGTAATCTGTGCTCTCATCAAAAGGGATTTACATCATCTCTTCCTGCATTCCCAGGATGTTAGGCTATTGGATAAATAAAACTGTTGCCACGCCAACATTAACAGTTTGGAAGGCAGTGGATACTTGCCACCATAACGAGCAAAGAAATAGCTATTAATTTTTTATGGAGATGAGGAAGAATATGCTTTCCTGGAGGTTTTTAAGAAAAGATTGGACATCCATTTGTATGGGATGGTATAGCAATTCCTGCCTTGGGCAGGCGTTTGGATTGGTAGACCTTCAAGGTCCCTTCCAGCCCTGATTCTATGATCTGAAGGAAATAGAGCTTTTCATATACAGAAGAAGCTTTGCATGTAGGTATCGAGTGAGGTACTATACAGCATGAATCAACACAACACTCCCCCTGCCCCAGTTGTCAAATTACACTTTCTAGACATGATTTCTTTGTGAATACCAAAGGCCATTTCACAAAAATACTGAATTCCAGGTAAGCAATTCTCATTTTAAACAGGTCTACAATAGTAGAGTGACTATTCAAAAATCACACTTTGCTGCCATCTCCAGGTAGTCAACCAGGCAGCATTAGTTTCAAAAAGTACGTTTGAGGAAATACTGTCAGGGTAATGATAATTTAATAGCTGACCAGGTGCTGTAAGGGTGTAATGCTGTAATACTGTATTGTTGTAACGATGATGTAATAATAGCAATGAGTCAGCAGGGTTATTGGACTACCACTTTAAGAGGCTGTAATATAAGAGAGACCTTGTGAGGGTGCATCTCTCCCCCCCCATGTGCTTCCATGGTATAGTTGGTTACTGATTGCTCCTGTATTCAAGGCCTGCATCAAAATGTTTACTGAGGCACACAAGGTATATGTGGTGCTCAGTTCATTGGACACTTCATCGGACATTCTTGTAACTAGCCTAGAGTCCATACAAGAGAGAGACTTAACCATGACGTATTTGACTGGCCGACTGTTGGAAGAAGAACAGAAGTGGCTGGAGAAGCTACCAGGAAAGGGAGGAGATACTGCTCAGCACAAGCCAACATCTGTAATATCCCAGGATGCCAGCAGAGCAGATGAGACTGTTTACACAGTGAAGCGGTACTACACATGTGGGTCTACAGAACATCTCCAGAGACGCTGCCCTGAGAGGAGAAACAGAGGAGCAGCAAGACAAGGATATAGGGCTACTCAACACATGAGGAGTGGTTCTTCGTTGTTTTCCCTGGCAGCAGCAGCATTTGAAAACACCAGGAACACTTGGTTGCTGGACAGTGGGGTGAGTCAGCATATTGCTAATAATCCACAAGTGTTTTCTGGCTTGAGACCAGCAAAGAAGACATTTGTTAGTTTGGCCAATGGTCAACAATCTGCTGTAAAAGGGGAAGGTAAAGTGTATGTACCTGAGACAGAAGAAACATTCGATAACGTCCTATATGTACCTGAATTGGATCATAATCTATTGTATCCAAGTTAGATAGCCAAGGGTATGAAATACTGTTTGCAGAAGGACAGTACTCCATCAGGAAAGGTGGAAGAATTCATGCAAGAGGAGTTAAGAAGGATGGTCTGTACATTCTAGGAAGACAAGAGAGTGGTTGTGCACGAACAATTACAAACGCTCCCACACATGACAACTGTGTACATTTATTGCACAGGAGGTTGGAGCATGCAAGTTTTAGAGTACTGCAGAAGATGCCAGACCTAGCTGGGGACTTAAATTAAAGCAATGCAAGATGTACTTAGATTGCACTGTTTGTAAAGAGTTAAAATTCAGGGTGTATCCTGTGAGTAGGAAAAACTCAAGGCAAACAAACAGAGTTATACTTTTAACACCTGAAAAGTGTAATAAAGGTATACCTCCTGATCAGTTCACTGCTAGTGGGGTTAGAGTAGGTAGTATTTGTAATGAACCCCATAAGTACCAAGAAATGTTGTCATTGCCTAAGGCAGAACAGGATAAATGGAGGAAGCCAAAGTTAAAAAGAATGTCTGGCAGACAGAGAATGTCAGGGAGACGGAGAAACCAGACTCAGCTGGATAGAGAAAGTAAAGGTATTCAACCAAGAGATGGTAAGCAGGATGTAATAGAAAGTAATGAGACAGTGTGTACAGTCACTGGAAAATGAAATTAGGAGCAGTTCCAGAAGCTGTAGTAGTAATGGTACTAGTAGTGTTTGTAGCAGTAAGAGTAGAAACTGAAGCAGGAGTCGTGGACATAATAGAGATAGAAAGCATCATGAATATGTTAAAGCATTCAGCTGTTCAGCTTTAAATGGGAGGAGTGT
>JANHFL010001644.1:119727-158293 GCA_032468155.1 Oxyrhabdium leporinum | reverse complement strand
CCGAGGTCAAACACAACCCTGATGTGGCCCTCAATGAAATTGAATTTGACACCCTTGCCCTAAATGAATGGTTGCAAGTCAAGGACTACATGACTATTCCTGTTATGTTCTCAACAGAGATCCAGTGTCACCAAGTCTGACTTGGAGACACAGTAGCTACGTTCTCCTAACCTTCTGTTCTACATTAAAATAGGATTCAGGTGTTTGTAATTCAGCATGTTGTAGGAACCCACACTTAATATATTATGTGATGTTTACTTTTTTAAAAAAATATTGTTATTATTAATCCAGATTTAGGATTTATGTGTGTAAACACAGCCAGGGCTTTAGAATATAAACATTCTAGACAAGAAGGCAAGATCTCCTTTATCATTAGGAAGACTGAAATGACTACATCAGATAACTAATTAGGAGTGGAGAAGAAGAAACGACAATACCATTTACTTAATTTAGTATTCTGATTTTACTGTTAGGTGTTAGGAGGAGTGTTCGTAAGAACTTTTTGCGCCTGGTGATGTCAAACAGACTTGGTTATCAGCAGTAAGAAAATAAAACAGAGTCTCATTAATCCCTATTGCAAAAGAAAGAATCAACAACTTAGGGGAAAGCTCAAAAACAGTGCAGGACTTGTAGCTGTGTTTTCAAAAATGGAAGAATCTGTCTTTTTGTGTTGAAAACACAAAGACAGTGTTTACTTCTGTTCTCCGGTTCTAACTGCATTTGCCAATAAAAGAGAAAGAGGAATGATTAGCAAAGTCTATTTTTAAATAGACTTCACTTTAGAAGAACATGGCAAGGTTATAAAGAACAGAGTTCCTGTTGGTTAGGAAACAAAAGCAATTATTAATGAACGCAGCAAAGATTTATACAGACAGGTACATTAGTCTTTGTTCTTCACAGAAGACAACACTAAAACTCTAACATTTAATTATTTTGCCCACAAAGGTGGTGTGCAAAAGCACACGCTTCTTGTTTTCTTGTTTTCAATTTTTCAATTAAAATTTCAGGTTGTTCTGTTGTACGTCCACACCAGTCTTTATGATCTGGAAGAGAAGTCCCACAAAATGCACTTTTTTGCAAAATAAATATTTTTGTGGGATAAGAGAAGAGGAAAATAGAACATAGGCTACTTAATTAAGTCCCCAATATGAACTTTAAAAAAAAAAAAAAAAAGCCCGTCGGCATTCCAGTTTTGACGATCACAGACAATTTGTGAAAGATGTATGGGTTGTCCTTGACTTAAGATCACAGCTGAGCCCAACATTTCTGTTGCTAAGCAAGGCAGTTGTTAAGTGAGTTTTCTCCCATCTCACAACATAGTTGTTAAGTTAACCACTGCGGTTTTTAAGTTGGTAACACAGTTGTTAAGTGAATCTGGTTTCTCCATTGACCTGGGACACTGAAACAGTCATAAATACATGTGTTGCCAAGCCTCTGAATTTTGACTATGTTGACTATGGGGGATGCTGCAACAGCTATAAATGTGAAAAAGGTCATAAGTCACTTTTTTCAGCACCATTGCAACTTCGAACAGTGACTAAAAGAATGGCTGTAAGTTGAGGACTACCTATATTGAAAGTCATGTATCCTTATGGCTTCATGCTCTTTAGAATGCACCCTGAAGCCAAGCACTAAAATAATCATAGTAACTATTAACTTTGTAGGTCTAGATACTGTTAAGACACGGATGTGGTTTTAAAAAGTTAGCAAACCTAAACACATTTCTGTAGTATAGGATGGAATGTCAGGTCATTCATCGGATGGGTCATATTTTTGAGGTTCCATCCTTTAAAAAGGAGGGGTGGTCCGATGCCAAATTAAGTCAATAAAGTCAAAAGAAGGAAATGGAGCTGCTAGATAGTATACTAAGGACTCAGAGGTTTTTTGTAACAGAATAACAGAGTTGGAAGGGGCCCTGTAGGTCATCAAGCAGGAGACCCCACAACATTTCTGACCGATGGAAGTCCAGTCTCTTCTTGAAAACTTCCAGTGGTGAACCTCTCACAACTTCTGAAGGCAACTTCTGTTCCATAGGTTGATTGCTGTTGCTGTCAGAAAATTTATCCTTATTTCTAGGTTGAATCTCTCCTTGTTCAGTTTACATCCATTGTTCCTTGTCTGGCCTTCAGGTGCTTTGGAAAATAGTTGGACAGGCACCCCCTCTGTGGCAGCCCTTCAAATACTGGAACACTGCTATCATGTCTCCCCTGGTCCTTCTCTTCACTAGACTAGCCATCCCCAGTTTCTAACCTAACTCTAGCCCAGTTATTTGGTAGTATGTGAAAAAAAGGGCATTCATACTGAGCTCATGATGTTCAGCTGCAGAAATGAAAGCTAAAACACACTAATTTCAGTAGTCACTGAACCCATCAGTGAATACTGAACAGACCTAAGCACTAAAGAAGCACCATCATGTGAAAAGAGTTGTACATCAATCTCCAGGTGAGCAGATACAGGTATTGCTCGTCTTACAAACATTTGTTCAATGAAAGCTACAGTGGCACTGAAAAAAGTGACTTACAACCGTTGCTCGCACTTACAACTATTGCAGCTACCCCACAGTAAGGTGATCAAACTTTGGGTGCTTGGCAACAGGCATTTATCTATGACAGTTGCAGCCTCCCAGAGGTTGGGTGATCAGCATGTGTGACATTCCCAGCCAGCTTCGGACAAGCAGTGGGGGGGGGGGAACAATGGATTGCTTAATGATTCACATAACAACTGCAATGATTGGCTTAACAACTGTGGTAAGAAAAGGTTGTAAAATCAGGCACAATTCACTTAACATCTACCTTGGTTCCAACTGTAGTAGTAAGTTGAGGACTATTTATCTTGATTTTTTTACAGTATCTCTCTGTCTCTGTCTCTGTCTCTGTCTCTGACTCTCTCTCTCTCTCTCTCTCTCTCTCCTGTGTGTCTCTCTCTCTATCTCTCTGTCTCTCTCTTGCTCAAACACTAGCTCTATAGTTACTGCATTGGAAAATAACAAGAACCCCTCACTGGAAACATAAGAAGAAAGCAAATGAAGCTTGACCCCTAGAAAAGTCCAATTTCTTGTATGAACTCCAGCACTCTGCTATATGCAAGTTATTGAAAAGTTTTCTTTTGCCTCTCCTGAGTTCTCTTGAGAAATAGGCAGAGCTGAATAACCATCCCTCTAACTTTTCAGCTTTGTCCATTGTTTTTTGGCTGCTGAGATGTTCCAGAAGGAATGTTCTGGTCCATTGGTTATAAACTCAGAAGAAAGGAAAATGAAGGGAATTTTAAAAATGGAAAATATCCCCTCACATGCAAAGCATGCCTCTTGCGCACCTGACATGTGTGGGTTCTTCTTACTGAACTTTTGAACATTTCATGTGCTTTCCTGTTCAGACGTCCCTTGAAAACAAAAGGGAGATGCCTTTTTTGTTAACTGCAGATTTTAAAAAGGGTGAAATAGCAGCGTGACTGAGTTTAGTGCTGGGAAACCTGGCTAAGAAGCTTAATGGGTAGTTTGAGCTTAAAGTTTTTCCTCCGTCTTTCAGTCAAATCTCCCTTATAGAATTGTTGTTAAATCTGAATTTCCCCCAACAAAAATGAGATAGAACTCTAAAAATAAAACAGAAAATTTAAAACATGATCACCTACACACTGGAGCTGATTGCTTTATGTTTGGAGGATTATATGTATGTGGGGAAAAAATCCTAACAAATTACATCTCAAGGAAAACTGGTGATTGTTGCCTGCCAAAATTCCCTAGACTGCAAGACTGTGTTTATTTTGCATAATTTCTCCCTCTAATTCTATCTAATCAAATCTTTATTACAGCAGAAGGAAGGTGGGACAGAAACATAATCTTTAAAAAAACCTTAAAAACCTTAAAATAAAAATTACATAAAATTAAAAAAAAACTAAAAATACTTCTTAAAAATCTAAAAAATGTATATATTAAAAAAGGTCTAAAATAATTTATAAGATAGGCAAATACAAGATAAATACAAGAATATATAGAAATTAATATATGGTTAGCTGAATCTATTACAATGCAATCTTAACTAACAATTTGAATACACATTAAATACACATTAAGGCTAGCTGAAGACACAGATCATCATCCGATGGGTTTTAAGCACTGCTGTGTAGCACACTAATTATAAAGAGATACTTAAAGAAAGGATGGGCAATTTTGTTTAGTCAAATGTTATATTTCCTTACATGGTGTAGAAACATTTAAGGAATCATGTAATCTATGGTCTATAGTGATTATAGATTTGAAGGGGCTGGATTGAAGCCAATTGCTGGAATTGGGAAGTAAATTCAATAACGTAAATCTAGGCTGTTGAGGGATGGATGCGGGAAAGAAAGAAGCAGACAATTTACAAGTTCACAGTACACAAAAGTTTAAATCACTACTGTTGTCAAAACAGTCCATTTTTTTTAAATAGCCAAAAAGTTATTTGATTTTAAGATTATGCCTGCCAAACAGAGAACATCAGGATGAAAAGAAGGACATATCCTTCTTTAGTTGAATCTCTGGTGGCCCTACCTCAGAATCAACTTTTATTTATTGTGAACCCATGCAAGCAAACATCCATCGCTCAAACTTGATTGCATAATCATATAGCAATAGCACTTGGACTTATATATGGCTTCATAGTGTTTTACAGCCCTCTTTAAGTGATTTACAGAGTCAACATATTGCCCCCAACAACCTGGGTCCTTTTTTTACTGAAAAGGATGAAAGGCTGAGTCAACCTTGAGCTGGTCAGGATCGAACTGCTAGCAGTCAGCAGGATTAGCCTGCAATACTGCATTCTCACCACTGTACCGTCATATATTGTCTTTAAAATGGCAGCCAGGTCCAGAATTTTCATGTTCATGTTGGAAATATTATTGGCCAAAACATTTCCTAAAGAGATTCACTTAAATATTCTAAATTACATGACGAAGCTAATCCTTTTCACATTTTTTTCACAGTCTAATGAAGCAGCTTCAAATAGAAAACATCACTAAATATGCTTGATTTAAAAAAAATAAATCCACTTTTCCTTTTTCCTTTTTTGGTTAGTATTCCTCTTACATCAGGGGTGAGCCAGAAAAAAGAAATTTCTTTGGTATTTAATATAATAACTCAGATTTATGGGGTACATTTCAATTAAAAGTTAAGCCTTGAGCAAAAATAATCAAGCTCTCCAAGTGATACTGTTTAAAAATAAAATTTAGCATGAAAGTATTATAGCCAGTGGCGCCATCTAGCTGCTTCACAAACAATTGTAATATTCTAATTCTTGGGTTTAGAACTCTGGAGAGATGCTCCTCAATTTAGAACCACAACTGAGACCAAACTTTCCACTGTCAAGGAAGGCGGTTATTAAGTGAGTCATGCCCAATTTTACAACCTTTTTTGTCAGTTGTTATGTGAATCACTGAAGTTGTTCAGTGGTCAATAAAAATAAAAAAATACCACACCACCCCCACAAGATAATCCCAAGAATTCCCAATCAGCTTGGCCAAGGTGAAGGCAAGAATAATTTACATATACTGGATCTCAAAATGGGAAACAAATGCTTTCAAGAAAATCATAAGCCAACAACCCTCCAAGAATTGGTCCAATCCCCTTTAAAATTAGGTAATTTGAGGGCCAACATCATCTGTCTTTTAGCCAACATAACAAGAAGAAACCATCACCCCATGTGGTAGATACAGTAGAAACATTATTAATATTTATTAATATATTAAATATTAATAGGCACAGCCTAAACCCAGGCAGATAAGAAAAAAAAAAGGGAACGGTAGTGCAGAAAAGAGCCACAAGGATGATTAGAGGGCTGGAGGCTAAAACATATGAAGAATGGTTGCAGGAATTGGGTATGTCTAATCTAGTGAAAAGAAGGACTAGGGGTGAGATGGTAGCAGTGTTCCAATATCCAGAGGTGGGCTGCACATACTGTAACAACCATTTTACCTAGTGCAGAACTGAAAATGTGCACACATGCGTGCATGCCCCCTTCACACACTTGCACGCGGCTGCAAAAATAGGGATTTCCTGCATGTGGCAGCACAGTAAATAGAGCGGGTCAGGCGCAGAACTCAGGTGGGCTGCGGGGGTGGGCTGAGCAAGCCAGTTTTATAGAACGGGATAGCACCGGGGCGGGCCCAGCTGATGGTCGGAACTACCGGTACAGACGAGCCGGTCTGAACCAGCAGCAGCCCACCACAGCTGATATCTCATGGGTTGCCACAAAGAAGGAGTCAAGCTATTCTCCAAAGCACCTGAAGGCAGGACAAGAAGCAATGGATGGAAACTAATCAAGCAGGGAACCAACCTAGAACTAAGGAGAAATTTCCTGACCGTTAGAACAATTAATCAATGGAATGACTTGACTCCAAAAGTTGTGGGTGCTTCAACACTGGAGGTTTTTAAGAAGAGACTGGACAACCCTTTGTCTGAAATGATATAGAGTTTCTTGCTTGAGCAGGGGGTGGACTAGAAGACCTTCAAGGTCACTTTCAACTCTGTTATTCTGTCAGACTATGCTGCTGGACTGAGTAGGTGGAACACGAGCATATGCATGTCTGAAAAATTCCACACATTCCTAACATTCACGTCCCTCTCTCTTTAGCAGTGGTATGCCCAAGGACTGTTTAGCAAATGTGTCCAAAAACAGAGAAATGTGAGGAGACTTCTGATCAGCATTTTACTTAGAATTTATATGAGGAGCTCAGCACGGAAGCCCCAGAATCAATAGTTTGGTATTATCTTTTTAAGTAAAAGAACCCAACTGTTGCAAATACTATTTTGTATATCTACTTTTTTTTTTTCTTTACTTGAAGTGGTGGTAAAGAATATCAGGGCTGCCTTTCAAGATAATTTGGAAACACGCTACATTTTTAAAAAAAAAGATGAATTTATGATTATTTTATTACATTAAGTGTTGAAAAGTGAGAAGCAAAATAATGCAACTGCTAATAAATAAGGTGTCTTATTAAAAAATAATTCTGCATCCTGCAATAGCTGTGGTTAAGTTCACATAACTTCAGAGCACACTTTATTATGTGATAGATAGCATCCGTGGTGTTTTGCAATATCTGTTTCTGTATAAATACACAACTAAGAATAGGCAGACAATATTAACCCCAAGAACCACAGCAACCATTTGTCAACTGATTCAAAGAATTATCTTTTTTTTAGCTATTATAATCTATTTGGTTAATTCCTTTATCCAAAGCTGATATAAATCAATATATACATAGAGCATGTGTATTATAGTTGCTAGGAATGGTGCAGTGGCCTAGAGGTGGAGCTCTCACCTCACAATCAGGAGGCTGTGAGTTCGATCCTAAGTAGAGGCAGATATTTCTCTCTCTGGACACACTGAGAATATATCTGCTGAACAAAACTCTGCATTGGCGACAGGAAGGGCATCTGGCCATTAAAACACTCACTCCATTCAGTTGCCCAGACTGCACCCCGCAAGGGATTATGGGATTGTTAAATGAAGAAGATAATGATGAAGATGATGATGATGTGTATTATGGGTGCTATTTCTGGTAAAATGATTTCTAGTTAGCTAATATTCATATTCACATTGGTATATTATTGATTTTAAAAAATAAGATAGATAGAGAAATGATATCACAAGTTGACTTCAAACCACAATTGGGACCAGAATTTCTGTTGTTAACCAAAGTGGTTGCTAAGTGAGTCATGCCTGATTTTACAACCTTTATTGCTATGACTGTTAAGCAAATCACTCAGTTAAATGAATCACATGGTCATTAAGCAAAACTATTCTCCCCCCCATTGACTTTGCTTATCAGAAGCCGGCTGGGAAAGTCATGAATGATAATTACATGATCTTGGGATGCTGCAAGAATAATAAATACAGGTCAATTCCCAAGCACCTGAATTTTGTTCATGTGTCCATGGGGATGCTGCAATGGTCATGAGAGAACCAGCTGTAACTTTTTTCAGTGCCGTTGTAACTTTGAATTGTCACTGAACAAATGGTTGTAACTTGAGGACTATCTGCAATCTATTTCTATGTCCCTCATAACAGCTCTGGAAATTTAAATGATTAGAAGAACCTAGTTTATATACAGTATATGACCATTTTTGTTATGATGGCACATAGAAATAGAGCTTCCAGTTGCCTTCCCCAACCTGTGGCTCTTCATTTATGTTGCACTTCAGTTCCCAAATTCACTACAAGACAGACAGAGGTTAGGATTGGTCAAAATATCAACAACAGGTAAAGGAAGGAAAGTTCAGTCTCTGATTACATTATGGTGATGATAATTTTGGAGAAAGAATTTTGACCTCACAAGAATGATGAACAGCTAAGGAGAGATTACACACCCTTCCTTACAAAAAGTACGCCAGCAAAGACAAAAGTATGGTATTTTTCTTATTTTTTAAAGTAATACAGTATTTAAGTTTCCTAGTTACTGTTTTTTTTTCGCCCCCGCTGACGATGTTTCCTAGTTTGGGTAATGAAACATCTACAAGAAAACAACCAAGCTGAGAGAGCACCAAAGACTCTTCATTTCAACCCTGAGCTGCAGATCTTCTCCTTCAAATAGAATAAGTCCTAACTCAGAAAGACAGACTTTAATTGAAAGAGAAAAGAAAAACGAAAAAGAAAAGGAGGTAGCTTTTTTTGGTTCAGAAGAAGTAGCTACTGCGGAGCAATAAATGGCTTTGCTTCCTTCCTTGCGGCGAAGTCAGGAACGGATTTCAAAGCTACATGAAAGGCAAAAAGTCAAAGCGGAGGAAATGACAGAAAACAAGCTCTAATCAGGCTGAACTCTGGGTTTGCTTTTGGCATTCAAAGCATGCCTGGGGCTCTTCCAAAACCTACTTGAAGTAGACAAATTTCCTGGATTTATAAATCTGGGCAGAACGTTTTATGGGAGCAAGATTCCACATTTCTAGCACTTCCTCTGCTCGTTAGGAGACAACCACAAGGCCATCTGTCTTGGTGCCACCCGCATTTAAAACCCGGAGAGCGTAAAGGTATCATTACTGCAGACACAGGTAGTTTTTAAATCATTAGGGCTTGGCTCCAAGGCACATTTACACTGGAAGCCTTTTGCCTGCTATTTGGCCAATAGAAGATTCTTCCAGGACTGGATACAGAATTTTTATTATGGAAATGCATCCTGCAGTTCCAGTATGAAGAGAGGAACCAAATATGATAAATGTAAATATGTAGGATAATCTCTCCTGAGCTAGAGCACTCTTTGTCGTGAAAATTCAGGACTTAAAGAATAAACAGTTTAGAAGTACAGGTAGTTCTCAACTTGCAACAGTGACCCTTTAGTGACCGTTCAAAGTTACAACAGCCCTGAAAAAAAGCGACTTAAGAGACTGGTTTTCACACTTATGACCGTTGCAGCATCCCCATGGTCACGTGATCAAAATTCAGACATGTGGCAACTGATTCATATTTGTTGGAGGGAAAATCCAGTCCTGTTCCAAGCCAGGAGAAAAGCACTGGAAATAACATGGAGGCTGATTGGAAAGAAAGATTCTGTTTATTGATGAGCAGAACCATCAACAGCATGTGGTTCTGGGACAGCTGACAAATTTGCTTGATGAGCGCAAGGATTTTTATACAGATTACAGTATTTTGTAATTTTGAGGTTTGCTTTGTGTGCTTTTATTATTTGATTGGTTTGATTTGTTTCGCAAAGGCTCATGATAGGTCTTAATTGTCAGCTTACTTGGTCCTAACTACAATGATTCAACTTAACAATAGCGGCAAAAAAGGTCATAAAATGGGGCATAACTCACTTAAACATCTCACTTGGCAACAGAAATTTTGGGCTCAACCTTGGTTGGAAGTCAAGGACCACCTGTATACCTTATCTATTACTTAATAAGGGGAGCCCAGGAATCTAAATATTATGGTAAACTTCCATAACCATCAATAATTTTGAAAGCTATTTGCTAACTATTCCATGACTGTTAAAATATGCTTATTTTAATAGTTTTGGCCGGAAGACAGGGATCCTATTAAACAGTCTGATTCAGTATTTTGAACACCCCTCCCTCATGATCCTGGTTTTAAACAGACAGCCATGAAGATCCTGTGTCTGTTCCATCATGATATGAATGTTGGGTTGTAAAAAGAGCTGCAAATTCTTTTCATTGTGGTTGTGTGTTTCATGTGGTTGCAATGTTATTGGAAGCAACTGTCCAGTACTGACAGGTACCATTCCTCTGTTGCAGCTTGGCTAAAGCGACCCTGGTAGTTTTATCTGAATGGATCCACTCATTCTTTGGGATTTTGGAAGGGTCTGTGTCTTCCTCACAACTCTGAAAATGCACTTGAAAATGCACAAGAGCTCTTGACAATGGTCCTTGCTCCCTGTGCTTTTAGTGGCAGTCTCAGAGAGAAAGTAGAGCCCAGGTAGAAGTGTGAAGGCAGTCCTACACTGTTGCATAAAATTGAGAACTTGGGAATTATACAGATTTTAGGAAACTCTTATTAAGGCTAGTCTTGGGATAAACAGAGAACCTTGGAAACTGCAAGAGGGATTTGCCACCCTCATTTATCCTGCATTCATTAAGGCAAAGTCTGTTTGAATGAGTGCAAACACTCTATCCAGCTTCTATCCAGCTTTCTTGGTACCAGCTCTACAGATTGCATTCGTGAAGGACAGCAGGATGTTCTGCTGTGTGGCCATCCTATACAAGCCTTGTGGTGCCATCCTAGAAGCAGGTGCCATTTTAAAGTAGCCACAGTTCACTGCAGCCTCTCCCACAATGTCACCACTTCCGGAACAGCACCACATAGCATCTACTGTGTAGGAAGCCACATGGCAGAGAAGCTGCTACCTGAAGGACATATACTGAACACGTGATCAAACTGTGACAGGTGGTGGGTAGGAAGGTATCGGATACAGTGGGGTGGGAAGCAGGCCCAAAATTTATGGGCACCCAGTGAGGAGGGAAAACAGGACCAAGACCAACAGGAACTCGTGGGGTTGAAAGCTGAGCAGGGGTGCCTCTGGGGTGGGGGATGCCGTGGGAGACATGGGGCAGGCCACGTGTGAGCTGTGGAAGTGCCACAGTACGGGGCTGGGGCTATGCTAGGCTTCCCGTGGTCTCCCCCACTCCTGAGAGACCTCATGCTATGCTTAATGACCACAATGGGGAGAGCAGGGACTGGGTGTTTTAAGCAGGGTGATGATGTGGGTGCCTCACTTAATGAACCTCACAACTTGGGACCATAATGGGCAGGCTCCATTACTATCTTATGTCAAGGACATCTCTATGAGACAAGCTACCAATGGATTTAGTCCCCTTCATCCATCTTCCATTATTTTCCCAGTCTCCCCACAATCTTTTATAATAAGGATAGTCAACAGAACAAGAGAACTATGCTGGTGTAGATTTCTAAAAATTACTTCTTTCTTTGTTATTTGATTTGTGTGCCGCCCATCTTATCTAGAGATCATTCTAGATGGCTTACAAGCATTGAAAACCAGTAAACATGTCAGGGTAATGATAATTTAATAGCTGACCAGCTGCTGTAAGGGTGCAATGCTGCAATACTGTATTGTTGTAACAATGATGCAATAGTAGCAATGAGTCAGCAGGGCTATTGGACTGCTACCACTTTAAGAGGCTATAATATCAGAGAGACCTTCTGAGGGCATATCTCTCTCTTCATGTGTGCTTCCGTGGTGTAGTTGGTTATTGATTGCTCCTGTATTCAAGGCCTGTATCAAAATACTTGTATGTATATATGCTTTTAGGGATAAAAACCACTTTATGTAAATACAAACGTGTGTGCTATATTTGGTCCTGGGTTGTCTCACCTAGTCACATTGTGTGCACTCTGACAAATATGCTTGATACACCCATGCACTCATTTCCTGAGCGTCTTTAATAAACAGAGGCCTGTAACTTGAATCAGATAGCTACAAAACTAAGCAACTTCAAGTTCTGATTGGCAGCAACGGTAAAAGGGAGTTAACCATCATCAGACGTTTCTTTTCCATTTTGCCAATGGAAATAATAAAGTGAATGTAATTTACCTGTGTGCTTGCAAGAGAAACAAGAAACAAGCACTGTAGTGATTCACACACCCTTGTATGCAACATAGGCAATAAATGAGAGGTTTGGGTTTTGGTGAAGCGTAAAAAAAAAAAATCACTCCCAAACCCACACAATAGACCTGTTTGCTTTGGTGGGTCTGCTTAATGATACTAAACACAGTGAGTACCTGAGATTTTATCCCTGGTCAACTCCTGCACTGAAACCATGGACAGCGGCTGCCAGAACATGTTGACTTTGGGACAAAGTAGACTAATATGACTTTTTCTTTGCCTTTTCTCTCTCTCCTTTAGCTTTCCTCTCTCAAACATTTCTTTACATATTGTAAGCAAACTAGGAAACAAATTTGGTTCACACACACAAACACACACACGGGTCCTTTTAAATGAACTGGGAAACTGCAGAGGATGGAGGATGTAGCTCTAACTCTGAAGAGTCACCCCTCTTCAACACCCTCCTCCCTGTAAGTAAATTAATATTTGTATTTAACTTGGCATGCCAAGTGATATGGCATTGGCTACTCAACTTTCTAGGTCAGGAGCGTCAACTTAATTTCACTGAGGGCTGCATCAGGGCTGTGGTTGACCTTGGGGGACTGGGTGGGTGTGGCCAGCTTGACACCACTCACTGGGCGTGGCCGACTGGGTGGGCATGGCCAGCTTGATGCCACTCCCCAAACTGCTGGCATGTTTTCTCTTCATATTGGGTAGACCAGGCCGAACCCACGCTGGCCCGATGTTTCTTCTTCGCATTGGACAGACCAGGCCAAAGCAACATGGGTCGGCCTCTTACATTTTCCAGGACGGCCCCATCGGACGGATCTGACCACATCACAGACTGAATCCAGTCCACGGGCCCTGTTTTTGACACCCCTGTTCTAGGTAGTTTACAATACTGTAATGCTTCACAATTTATTCTTTAGAACCCAACCATGTATTCAATTGATGTGCTAGATTACAACACTCAGCATTCCCAGACAGCATTGCTGACTCCCTTGCCTAATTCATTATAGAACTTCAGCTGCTCTAAATGCTCCTCATTTCAGCATGTATTTTGAAAGGCATCCAGGGTGGGCTAAATTTAAGATTAGGTCATGTTTGCACGCAAAAGCATCATCAACAGCCACTTAGCTGCAATGTTCTGGAAGGCAAATCTTCTCTTTGGGCAGCCTGCTCTCCCTGGTGCCCCAGCCGAAAGTCCATGCCTTCTGCCTTAGGCTGGTGAAATCTACTTTTTGCATCTCTACAACCCAAAAGGGGTCAGCAAGTAAAATTTTGAATGTGGAAACAGGATGTGCCAACTCAAAGATTTTCTATACAAACATCCATTCCTAACTACCTTTCTACTCTTCCCCATTTTCTTAATTTCAGCATCCTAATTTAGTGGGCTGTTGTGAAATGCTTGGGAGTCAGAAACTCTTGCTGATTTATTTCCAATTACCCAAAGATGGTCTAGCACATTAGAGTTTCCTGTTTGCCTGCTCCAAGGATAAACACTGCATTTATTAGCTCTAAAAGGACCTGGTTATTTTATTTTCTTGACTGAGTGGGAAACTCCTCCTTCCATCTCGCAACTTTGCATTTTATTTAATTAAATCACATAGAGTAGCACTGAAATGTTCTAAGACTTCAACAATTATCTTAGTTTTTATATACAAGGTGGCAAGTAATATATAAATCCCATCATCAGACAAGTCTGCACATGTTGAAAAGCTCATCATTTCTGTATCAGTGGGTATACCATATTTATAATATCACATAATTATTTAAAGAAAATAGACATATCTCAGTATAAGGTGCAAATCAGGAAGAGTTATGTCCAACAATGGACTCAGATTCATCCTGCAAACATCCTCCAAAGCCATTAAGAATTGCTTAGAGTCTTAGACCCACCTCAATGTACTGTTTTTCTCCCCCAACAACAGGCAAACCTGGGATTGGCTGGCAATAACCTCATGCAAAAACATTGCGGCTGGGATTCCAAATTAATTCAATCTCATTATCCCTGTTTACCCAGCTACAAAAAGACCTTCATATGATTTTGATTTTGCAACTTCAAAAAGAGGCTGCCCAGATTATCTGGCCCCTAACCAGCCAGAGCCGGATTCATTTTTCTCTCCTTCTTTTTGGTGCAAGACAATCCTCAGAACACAAAATTTGCTTAATTGTCGGCAGAGGAACACAAACAGACAAAGATGAATGTAAGCCAGATGTGAGTTCAATGTTTATTTGCTGCAGGTGCTCTGTGCTAAATCACAAAGTTGTGGGAAATAAAAATTCCAAACCAGCCCTGAAAAACAGATTCAAAACAAAAACTATAACCCAACCGTCTGACCTGTAATAGCTTTCACTCTCCCCATTCTCTCCTTGTGCTACAGTAATATGCAGGAATCCTGTCGTGTTTCATAAAAGCAATCTTTAAAACAAAATACAAAATAATCTCAAGGGGAAAGAAATCTGTACAGAGAGTATCTACATCTCAGATAAATAGACTGATAGAGAGGTGGGTTTGGAAGCTTAGAGAACTATGTGAAGAATCAAGAGTTCCCCAAAACTTTGCAAGGGAAGGCAGTCTTCTTGGTGGCTCTCCTCCCTACCCCCACAAACCTAGTTGCAAACATTAGCCAGCAAAGCCACCCCCCTCCAAATCCCTAATCTCCAACTGCTTACTTGTGCTTCACTCGGGCTCAAGGACTACTGCTTTCACTGGCCCAGGGCAACTTCAGCTGAACTCATCCGGCCCCATCCCTGCCAATAAAGAACTGCAACAGGACTGATCAGAAAGACATCACTCAGGGGGTGTGCTTTACCCTTCCTTATTATCGGAAGTTTCCCCTCCCCCTTCTTCCTTAAACTCTGCTATTCTGAGCCATTATTCCAATGCTAAATAAAACAGAGGGTGGAGATTTCACAGCCAGCAGTTGGGTGGGGCAGTCCCCACAAATTGTTGGCAAAAAATCTTCCTGCAAAGCATCAATACTAATCACACAATCCGCCTGCCCACTTCTGCTGGCCTGTGAGCTGGCTCGCAGCAATAACAAGAACAACCTAAAGTAGGTGCCCTCTAGAACGAGGACAGTGGAAATCCTGGAGATTGGCAGCCTTGCCCTAGGCCCCTAATCCAGGTGTTGGAGCAGACATCTTGATTGCTCAATACTCCTAATGGTTAATTATTAAAAAAGTGAAAGAGGATCCCAGCTAATCATGCCTAACAGACCACATGGCTGAATCGCTTTGGGAACGGAAGCCACCAATCTTGCTTGACTAACAAATAAAAAAATAAAGGCAATAGGAGGTGTCTCTGGAATCTCTAGGCTTCAAAGCTAGCATGTCTGCGCTATAGATCAATTTAGAGGTCCATGGTCCACTCCTGGTGCTTGGGCTTTAGAGAGTAGCAACTGCAACTTAAAATTACATCCCCTTAGGGGTGCATACTGCGTGATGCGCTCTACCTCTCCATTAGCTCACGCAATGAACAAATCAACCATGATAGCCTCAAAGACTCCAACCGCTTTCTCTTCTGGTCACCTGGACTGCAGAAGATGCAGTGGGATTCAGGTTGCCAAGATAAGAAGCTGGCATTCTTCCTAAGAAAGAAGTTAGTGAGTTGGTGGCTGCCATCCACTTAGTGCCCCCTCCCCTTCTTCCTGCTTCCAAACAGGAAAAGAATAGCAGAAGCTGAAGCTGGTCTCCTGAAGGTAGCAATAGAGAGCAGATGATCTACTGCAGCCTCTCGTCCCCCACCCTCAGGAGATGGAGAGGCATCCCCTGCCAAGGTCACCACTGCAGAGTTAGACAAGGGGACTAATGCCGCTTGGTGGAGGAAACCTTCTTCTTGCGTGCAGCGAGCATCTCGTAAAAAGGGTCCCGGCTGATTGCAGCTCTGAAGAGAGAAAAATGGGGCAGGGGGAAACGAGATAATTAAACTCTTAGGAGGTTTCCCAGCAGGACTTAAATAACAGGGGCTCAGAATGGTTTCAGCTTATTTCCTGACTCTTTAAGGAAAGGCTTCCTTCACGGGCTGTTCTCCCACCTAACGACGAGATCACCGGATCACTTTTTTAAGGTTACAAAAAGGCAAACGTTTTATTATGATTTCATTAGGGATTGCCCTAACTCTTTTCCTCTTAATCAGAGCATTACAGGTAGTGCTCGAATTACAACCACAATTGAGACCTCAATTTCCATCATAGATCATTGCGCTTGTAAATCATTGCAAGACAGGATCCGATTTTACGACCATTTTTAATGCAGCATAATCAAGAGACTGTGGTATATCAATAAAGGAGAACATTTGTAGCTCAGGGTACACTCTGAACCTGGTTGTTTTTTTTGCAGACGTTTCACTACCCATACCAGTAGCATCATCAGTGCTGTTGATGCTATTTTGGGTAATGAAACATCTGCAAGAAAACAACCAAGCTCAGAGAGCACCAAGGACCCCTGACTGCAGGTTGCTGCAATCAGTCATAAATGTGAGTCAGTTGCCCAAACTGAGATCATGTGACTGCAGGGGTGGGATAATGGCCGTAAGTTTGAATTTAAGCCGTAACCAACTTTTTTGGGGGGTGGGGGTGCTATCGTTAATTCAAAATGCCATTAAGCAAACAGTCGTAAGTCAAGGACTATCTGTATCCCTACAAGCCTATTTACAAAGATTAGCAGAAATCTAATGCTGCTCCTTTCTTCCTAATTTCAGCTTCTTCTTTGGCAAGAGATTTATACTTCCTCTTCCTGCTTCCCTATCAAAAATTCAAATTATGCACGAAGTTCTAGAAAATTCCCCCATTGCTTCAAACCCTGGCCATTCCCTTCTTTCATCTCACTTGATGCATTTGATCCACTCGTCCTTCTCTTCTGTAGTGGGTGCCGAGATGCGGTACACAGTGTGGTTTCCTTCAACCACACGTCCGTCTGCCTCAGTCTTACATGCTTTGATGACCTGGTCCTTGTTGTCAGGGATATACAGTTCAAAGCAGTTCTGCAAGAAGAACAGGTCAAAACTTTATTGTTGCACTTGATTAAAGACGAAGTCAGAAGCGTCAACACACAGAATTCAGGTGACAGAAAAATCACAAGTTTTCTGCAGCAAATATCAGTTCCGTAAACCACTTCTCTGTCAACTGAAGTAGGAAGATAGCAATTCAACATAGTTTTCCAATGTCATCCAAAATGAAAAATTATGATTATCAATTAAACCATCAATATTAATCTTGAATCAATCACTAAGTGGCTTATTCCAAAACTGGTCTTATTAATTTCCAATTTAAGTTGAAACAGGAAACTATAGTTAAAAGGCTTCCCAATTTCATTGTTCCTCCGTGGGAGACCTGAGCAAAAGAAAAAAGGTAGGTGTTGTCAAGAAGTGTCTTCATCACTTCTTTTATTAAGACAAAGTCAGGTTATAGCAAATTACAGAAATGCTAACGTGGCATCTACATACTAGCTCAGATACTACAAAGTTCATCCTCACTGGGCAACCATTTCAGGATAGCACATATCAGAGTTGTCAGAAATCATCTGGAGTGCTTGGGAACATGAGCGGATCACCTCCTTAAGGAAACTAAATCTTTTTTCAGGCTACTGTGCACACCTGGAAAAGATACAACTACATTAAAGAAGTGCTGCTCCCTTTATTTATTGATTCACATTTTTGAACTGTCTAAGCTCCCTCTGAGAGGAACCCTTTTTTAGAAACAGTGTTAAGCTATTAAAATAGTTTTTAACCTGCTGGGGTGAAGGAGGAAGTTACTTATTTTTTCTTTCTCTTTCCCTTCCTTCACACACCCAGTTTTTCTTTTTCTTTTTCTTTTTTTTTAATTTGCATGGGTGTTTATGTTTTGTATGTATAATTTGTAATGATGTTATTTGTATTAAAAAAGTATTGCTCCCTTGTATTAGAGAGGTATTGTTCCCTCATGATTCAAAACACTTCTTCCAAATCACTTCTGAAGTATGGACAGCCTCAGTAAATGGTTTGTGCGCTAAAATAAAATATTCTTTAAACCCCCCCCCCAAAAAAAAAACCCCTATCACCTTAAGAAATCATCTGATCAAGATCTATTGTAAAATAGATCAAAAACAGCAAAGGTAGGGCTTGAAAATGTTATGGGAAAGACCTGGCCAATTCTCAGAAAACTATTTTTTTCCTTTGCAGGATTTGCCTGAGCTCAGTGCTTTGGGTGGGTGCCATGCATAATTTTCCTTCTCTCGCTGAGTAATAGAAACAGAGTCAGTTCTACAATGTGGGTAAGCCTGCTTAATAACTCATATTTCAGGGTTACTACCACTTTCTTGAATTCTCTCTCAGTTTCTTTTAAAGCATACAGAATGGCAACAAATGAGGGCTTGGGAGAGTTTTTTGGTGGGATTCATTTTGGTTTTGAATAATGACCTCTCACCTTGAGGCATATACTAGAACTTTCATTTTGCTTCCCACAAGAAACTATGCTTTCAACTTTTAGTAACCATAGTAAAACAAAAACAAAAAAGGAACAAAAGGCTGCAGAAAGGTGACCTAACCCTATTTCAGAACAGTCTACAGGCTTAGTATGACTCACCGGCTTCTTAGAATCTTCCACTTCACGGATGCTTAGATTCTCCAATGGAATAATGCCCCTCGGTTCCTTGTCCTACAAGATGGCCAGATTTGAATCCATAAATTATCTTCTCAGTTGTAACACATGTTACAAATGTTCATTCACCACCAAGCTAAGTGGGAAAAACCTCCTCTCTTAGACAAATATATCCAGGCAGATGCTTTAAAGCCAAAACTTTCAGTGAGGAGGCCAAAGGCATATATCAAAATAAAGTCAGGAGAAAAAGGCATGAAAAGGCCAACAAATATATTGGGGCACAATCTTTTCTGGTTTTCGTTGTGGTATTTGTGTTATTCCCCCATTCCAAATAGTGAAGATTTTAGGACAACAGTTTATGCTAAATACTCCAATCTTATGTTAAAATAAGACTTCACACCGAGGTCCACCATTTAGAGTAGCCCTTGGGTTGTACTTGGGTGCATCTGCACAAATGGTAACAACCTGAGACGCTCACCGTGGTGTACTCAAAGTAGTAAAGGCAGTTGTCTGTCAAGATGAACCAGCGTCGCTTCCACGTCTTCACTCGGCCACCTGCACAAGGGAGAAGCAAGCTTGACAATGCGTGCCCAGGCCAAAGAGCTGGCTCTGGACATGAGAGCAGCTAAGGCAAAGGCAGAGCTACAGCCTACGGGCACAACAGACAGTAGCCGAGCACATGGTGGTCAAGAGCGCAAGCAGAGCCAGCCCCACACCAGAGCAGCAGGTGGCTTCCAGCTGAGCACAACAGCTGGGGGAAGTGGAAAAGGTTGCCTTGGCCAACCCTACTAGATGCTACCAAACAAGCCTGCATCTGCTCTGCACAAGGATGGAGAAGAGGCAACAGATTTCCACTAAGATAGGCTTGCTATGAATAAAGTCTATACTTTAGCCAGATCCTCAGATGGAAGTGCTCTCTAGGATTCCACCTGAGTTCTAGGAAGCCCAATCTACACCACCCTCTCGCCTCTTACTTCATAAACAACCCTTTTTATTACAGGTGAAAGAACAGGGAATTATTTACACTCCATGATAATTTGGCAGCCAGGAAACAGCCTTTTTGATCTTGATGCTCTCAGCCCTACCTGACCACTATTGTATTTTAAGACACAATAAGGTAGGCTAAGGGAAAAGTCCTTGATCAAAATGGGTGACAGGAATAGCTATCCCCCACCCCACTTGCCTTCAAGGTGTAATAAGGCTTTTGGATTTGTGAAGCATTTCTTGTGCTCCGTGCAGAAAAAAGGAAGCAAGCTAAAGGGCCTGATATTGGAATTTGGTCTTAGCTTCTTTCAACTCCATGCCTTTTAGATGTCTTAGATTACTACCTCAGACCTACGATTCCCATTTTCCCAGCCCAAGACAGCAGTCCAAATCACCCAAAAGGTACCAGATGAACAAACATTATCCCATGTAAACAGGTTATTTTCAAATGAGATTTCCCCAATAGATGGAGGATATGTCTACAAGGGGGTTGGCTCAAATTAACACCTATTAGGGGTGTATATATAGAGAGAGAGATCTCCTTTTCCCCCCCTAATACTAAGCTCCTCACTGGTAAAACAACCTGGCTTTGCCAGTTGCTAAACAACCTGTTTATTCCGAATGTGTTTCAGACATTTATCCTTTACCAAGGAACACTCCAAAACAGAAGCTCGGTGGAAAAGACATAAATCCTGGCAGTTTATTTCATAGCAATGCACTGGTTCTTTCTGGTTTTTCCCCCCACTTTTCCCCAACTAAACTGTGCCCACAATTAGCCAATGGCTTTTTCCTGAAGGTCAAGTTAATGTCAATAGGAAGATTCAGATTCAGGCAAGCACGTTACTTTTGGCAAACATTTAAAAAAACTGACCTCAGGTTTTGTCAGAGATTCAGAAACTGTGAAGGAATTAGTACAAACAGGTACTATTCTGAACAGTTACTTCCCAGAGGGACCACCAAGGTAACTTCCATCCACAACTGCCTGCCTTCACTCATTACAGGACAGACGTTTGCACAGCCCCCTTGCGTTGGTCTAGCCAGTTTGTGCAAGGGGGGGGGGAAGGTTCTGTGGTTCCAAGAGGCAGAGCCAAGTTGAGAAGTGAAGAGGCAAAATCCGCTCAATCAGCAATGGCTCCACTGTTCTGGCAAATCCAGAACAGCAGAGTTGAGCTAACCAGAGATTACCAGGAGCAAAAATATAAATATAAAGGGAGATTCTTACTGCCACATACAGGCACAGACAAACAACAAGACTTCATTCAAGCAACAGAAAAACAAAAACAGAAAGAAAGGGACAATGGTGGGTGGAAGAAGCCAATTGCTCCAGATAATGCCTGCTACAGTCCCCAAGGAACCTGGAAAGCTTCAACTGTTGGGAGTCCCTCTTATCATGGAATGACAGACTTCATCTGATAAGTCAATATATTAAATAAAGACAAAGAAAACAAAACCTCCTCAGGAGAGGTGATTGCTAAACTCAGCAATTCTCTAGTTGTATCCTCACAAGTATTTGGCGGTAGTGTTTTGCCCATTTCCTTTCACTGTAGACAAAACTCAACTAAGTGGACAAACAACCTATGCCAGCAGAAGACAATTTCCAGAAGAGCCCACCAGAAAAGAATGCGGTGAGATTGCTTCTGAGGAACGATAGGCCAGCCACCTTTAAACTGAGGCTTTCATTAAACAGGGAGAGAAGTGAATTGTTCACGATGACATTAAAACTAACACCAACAATTGAGGATCAGGGCCTTGGATGAAGATGATGATAATTAAAGGTTTTTTGTGTATTTGCCCCAAACTGTGAACTGAAAAGCAAAATGTGAAAAGATCTGCCATTTCACCTCCCCTCCTTTTTTTCTTAAAGTTCTTAAAGTGAAGCTCTTGTTTGGGGATGGTAGACTTACATGTGTCAATTTCAAAACACCCTTGAACTTGGGTGAATATGTAAATAAACTCTAGTTCCAGTGTGTAACTAGAGGGACATAAACCACCAGCGGGTTTCAGCCATCATTTTCCAACCTTTATCATTTGACAATTGAGCAACTGTAAGTATGAAACAGCCCAAAATTCAAGAAACACCCTCACTTCAGAGAATTCCAATTTGCTGCCATATTTATAACTAAGAAATGAGGGGACAGTATTATATTTGGATGTTACAAACTAAGAACTTATAGAATAATAACTGACAGGGTTATTAAAATCCCAAAAAACTCCTTGCTGTCAACTATTGTTCATCCTGTTTTTAAATTCAGACACGGCAACTTTAATAATTGGGGTATATTTTTAATGGCCTAGGGAGATTCCTACAGTAAAAGATACATCTGCATTTCTTTTAATTACACACTATTTTAACCCCTTCAGGTTATAAACTACTTTAATAACACAGTTATAGTTAATGCTAATATTATATGATTAACAAATAATCGATTCCATCCATTCAGCTACAAATTCATTGGGTAGCATTAATCAAGCTTCTGCCTTCATTAACCAGACATCTGCAGGGATGCTGATACTTTAATAACCACGCAGGCTAAACATTACAGGTGTTACAGTCTGGACTCATTGGGCAGATTCCTGTTGGGGAAGGTTCTGATCCTATTCTTATTCCAAGACCAATTAGAAAGAATAACCTATTTACAGGTTTATTATAAAGATTAAAAAAAGGATTGTAAAAAAGTCACACCCATAAATTGATCAATAAGTTAACTAATTGAAAATAAGAGCCTTAATTATGCATGGTGTTTTCTAGTCAGTTGGAGCAAACACTGAACCAAAAAGCCCAATCTGATAAGAGATAGGATCACAATCTTCTCCCCTCTGATTCAATTGGACATTTTGATCCTGTGCCATCCCAATTAACTGGAAACTATCTCATATATAATTAAGGGAAGGGTCTTCTCTGTTCCAAACAGGACCAGAGCATGGCTAACTCATCACCACAATCAATTAAACAACTAATATTTTATTATTCCTTTTCACACCGGCCACATTTTTATTTTGTTTAGTGCCCCTGGATGAAAATTACATACTACCAATAGGGATTCTGTCTTTAAATCTGCTTTCATTGATTGTTTCCATTTTCTTTTCCTTTTTTTTTTATTACAAGCAGCAAATATGAATGGGCTCCTCTTAAAAGTATCCTCTTAGTGATGCTTTTCCTATCTAAAAGTAATGGGAGGGAGTTAGTCAATTGAAGATATTTTAAACAAAAACACACACTATGCTAGGGCCTTGGGGGAGAAGTGAAGAACATGATTACTGAAAAACATATACATGGAAATTGGTAGGACATTGTGTAATAAATGGAAAAGAGATTCATGATTCATCTTACAATGATTTAAGTTCATCAGCGGCATGATGTGGGTCTGATGGTTCATGACGGCATTGCAATCATCAAGACTGAACTATAGCATCTGAAAAAAGTCTCTTGAAGCAACTACATTGCTGTGAACTGCCCATTACCTAAGACTGGAATGGTATAACAATTGTGTGAAATACATAATTTATTAATCTGTGGTTTGCTAAGTGGAGCTGAAATACAACTCCCAGCATCCTTCAAACTTAATGAGAAATGTTTTCTTTCCTGTAATAGTTATCCCAGAACAGGTCAAACAACATTTTAGGGTTGGAAGTCATACTTTATTTTTAATTATTATTTTTTTCAGCCTGTAAGCACCATAGAGAAAATTTTCAGTAACACTAAAGGCGAGGTGGGGAAAAAGAGAGAAGCTAACAATTCTGAGCTCTCCCCATTATTTTTTTTAAAATGTGGTTGGAGATATTTAAACTTGCTCTTATTTTTTCAATTCTTTGCTTCTTTTTTTAAGTATTACTTAAAATTACTTAGTGTTACTGAAAATATTATGCATATATCTATATTCTCTATCATCCAACTATAACCCTGAATACTTCCAAAGGGATGTAGGCTTCCTCAAGCAAGAGCATCCTACTTGAGGAAACTTGCAAGGAGGAATAGGGATTTTTTTTGAGTCCTTTCATGCCCTTCCCAGCTCCTGCCCCTCTAGAAGCCCAAACTCACATCCAGGCCTAGTTCTGACAACAGGAACTCCTTCAAGACTTTAGAACTTGCCATACTCTCAGAGAAGACATCCAACAAGGACAATGTGAATTTTAGAAAAGCAAGATGAAGAGGACAGCTACATGATTCACAGTTTGGGAAAGTCACCGCTCTCTCTTCTCTCTCCTTTTTGTGCCCAACAGAACACAAGCACTCCCCACCTCTGCTCCTCACCATCCCACGTCTCCCCAACCCAGTTCCCCAGGGACTGTGCAGCCAATTAGCAATGGTGGCAACAATAGCAATACGAGTAACATCAGCAGCAAGTAAAAATAAAAGAGAACAGAAAAACAAGCAAGCACTGCAGCGCGGCCTCGGCCCCAGCAAAGCTAGCAAGGAGATATGGGGGTACGTACCTCCTGAAGTTTGGGGGCAGGGAAAGGCAGAGCCAAAATCATGGAAACATACAAATGAGGGAAAAAGAAAATTAAAAAACAAAGGACTAAAATTTGCCCTTCGTGCACATTTCAATTGCAGTCAGCAGTGGGCACTGCCCAAGCTAAACATTTTTGAGCAAAAGGGAAAAGGAGGGAGGAAGAGCTCTCCTTAAAGGGAGTCAACATATCTCCTACCTTAACACAAAAAAGGGGGGCTGATACATTTCTGGGGCTACCAGCGTGCCAAGGCCACTAATGCAGCAGCTGCTGGGATACTTGATAGAAAGGTTCACCTCTCCTGATTAATTCTTGCCATTGGCCATATCATGAATGTGTTTGCCACACAAACAGTTGACTGAGGAGTTAGTGATTTTAGTACCAAGGCAGTGGTGGGGGTGTTAAAATGGCCTGGAGCCAGGAGACCTCTAGGAGTGGGACGGGAAGGGCAGCATGCATCATCAAGGGCCAAAGGGTTCAGCCAAAGAACAGCCATATGTGGAGAAAACCAGGGTTATGTCCCACACAGTCAAGGTCCTACCTGATCCACCTTTGTTCTCATGTTAGCACCACCTCCTTCAACCCTCCCCTCTGGAACACAGCAAAGAGGCCTTGTGTCTCCCTCGGAGTGAATAATGGAAACCTCCTCCCACTTCTCTGTCTCTACATGGCTTTAGTTTGCCCTTCTTTGCTGTGCTCTTAGCCACATTTTCCTGAATTGCACAATTAAAGTAGTTCTTCTTTTTTAAAATTATGTCAGTGAATAGACATCATCATGACAATTCTAAAAAGATTGGCATATGATGACGGGGATCATCTCCATTGTGGTTGTCTCTTGAACTTGGGACCTTGCTATTTGGGCAAGTCTTCAGGCTACGATGTTCACTCCACTCAGAAAAGAAATCATATCTTCTAGATAAATAAATCAGGAGCATTTATTCCACTCTCTTTTGTTAACCCTGAGGAAAGTTAACAGAGGAAATATCCACACCAGGAGGCACTGCAGAATTTGGTTTCGAGTGCAATGTTGGGGCTCTTGGCATTAATATCATCACAATTTGAGACACATTTTTAAAACAGTTGCCACAGAAGTTGAAATGCAAATAACAAAACATTCTGTCTTTGGAACTGAAGGAAATTGAATTCCTGAAATTGAATGTTAAATGTTGGAATTTGCATTTCACTTCTAAATCCTCATTTCTTTTGTTTCAATCAACCTCTCTTGCTAGACGGCAAGAATCTACCCTAAACCATGGTCACTTCTACATCTAAGGGGAGGCCGACAAACAACAGCAGTAATAACAGACATTGTCTTATTCTGATAGTCAATTTGGCTATAATTTTATGGATTTATCAATTTTATATAGCCACCCATCACACACAAGGTGACAAAGTTGTGCTGTCTCGATTACCTCTACTTGCTTAATCTCTTCAATGTGAAGAATCTCTTCAGAACTGGGTCCAGCACGTAGCCAACTGAGCAGCCTTCAATTTTTACACCTAGCCAAAAGGAATTCTAGTTCTGCTGCATATGCCGCCTAATAATTCTGCCCAAATACTGCAGCTATCCTTGAATTTGCCATGCAAGCCAAATAAGTTTGCTCAGAAGGCACTTCAATTCCTTTTGTGCAGCTACTCAAAGTCCAGCGAAATATTTTTCAATCAATTTTTAGGAATTGTGAAACTGAAAATGGAAGGGATTTCAGTTTTCTGGTGCTTGCTGTGTAATTGAAAGCCATCAGATTTTCAGCTACGTAACTATTTAAATGGAATGCCTATTACTCATTGAGCAGGTATGATACGGATCGACTACAGCTCCCTCATCTCATGGCTATCGAGGCTAGATAGGGGAAAAGAAATTTCGAATCTAACTCCTAAAGCGCCATGGCTTTCCTATTCCCATCACAGAGAATGGAAAGTCTGGTCAGTTTGCTACCAAGCTAAGAGAAACCTTATCATGGGGAACTGCAATTACAATACGTATTAATCTTATATTATGATTATATGGGAAAATGTGGTTATGTGCACTTGTAGTAGTACACAACTGTATTACTGACACACTTATCAGCCTACTCTCAAGACCATGTGAGGACAGGTCCAGGTTCCATAACAGCATCAGCAAACCTACATTAGTTCTGTCATAAAACAAGATATTGTGATCCTTGGTCATTTTCTGCATGCCTTGATATTGAAAGAAACAGAAGAAGAGGGATAGAAAAAAGTGGGGACTTGGAATCAGATCTCATTTTGGACATCAAAGCTAGATGAGTGTATGTCTTCTCTCTGGCTCAAAGCAAAGTATGAAAAGTTACATATGTAGAATAATTTCATTAATTTAATTCAGTTCAGATTCAGCGATTAAAAGTTTGTCTATTTAGGAGATTTCCATTTTCAGATTTGACTTTCAGATTTCAGGTGATTTAATATTCCTACAAGGGGGGCGGGGGAGGGGGAAACTAGGCAAACACCTGTTCCTCAAACAAGCCCAGAAGACTTTTCGAGCCAAATCCTGGCAATTGAAAAAAAAAACCCCACAGCTTTGAGCAAACACAAAGAGGGAGCCAAGAGCTGCACAAGGAGAGCTGGTGAATGCATCCTAGTTGACCTGTTAACACTGTCAGTGAGCGCGGGAGCTGCTATGCGTGAAGTGATGCCAGAGACTAGTCTGAAAAATGAAAGTGAGAAGCAAGGGACCATAGATAAGTCTTCAGCTTCTCTGTAGGCGGCTGTGCATTTTGGAGCTAGATTCACCTGCCATTCCTAGGACCCAAGTAACCTGCCTTTTTTCTTCCTAAGTACATCCCTTTGCCCAATTTCGGTAAGAATTGGTTGGCCAAGCCAAACTGAAGAGGGCCATAGGAAGTTACTGAGCACTGCAACCAGGACTCTCCTTTACTGGGTACGCTGCTCAAGAAAAGATAATAAGAAGCTTTCAAGGTTGTATAGCTGGTCTTTTGTGCTGGACTGTGGCCACCGAGCCCCATGCAAAGAGACTCCTGCTGAGCTCCATGCTCCCTGCAGCCCATGCCACACCATCAGCAGCCCTGTTCCTTGTTGGTTAGGCCTTGCCTCGTGCAGACACACACTCACCAAGCTTCAGAAGCCAGCCTTCACGGTCCGGATTAAAGAAGGTATGCGTCAAGTCATTGCCATCATCCTCGGGGATTTTGAAGGGCTCATTTTTTATGCTCTCATAGAGATTCTGGTGTGAGGGAGGAGAAACATGCGGTGGATCACTTCCACGGAAAGGTTCTGCACCACCTTTTCAATATTGTACAGGTGCAGCTTCTACTTCCCGAGAACCACGACTGAGTTTTGGAAGCTCAGTATTTGAGCAGGAGATACTGGGAAGACCAAGGTAGGCTCAACTCTGACCTATTCCTGGGTCCTTGGCGAGCCTGCCAGGCAGATAAACAGGCAGTAGGCCTCCGTTCCGGTGATTCACCACACCCACCGAGTTCTCCATTATGGCCTATTCATAGAACTCCAGTCTGTTCTTTTCCCACAAAACTCACCCTGAGTAATTCCTCAGGTAAGTCCCCGCCATCATTGATACCACGGTTCATAGCGATGAAGCGCTCCACTGTGGGCTTGTCCTTCACGTTGGGATTATGCAAACTGGTATTCAGCATGATTATGGCAAAGGAAAGCACGTAACAGGTATCTGAGACAGAAAGAAAAGGGAAGAGGCGGTTCAAGCCAATTTGGGAACATAGTTCAGATTATACAGTATCAAAGCATAAGATCAAATCCAAATTAGAGCCTACAGGTAGTCTTCGACTTATGACCACAATTGGGGGCTAGAATTTCCATTGCTAAGCAAGTGAGTTGTTAAGTGAGTCACACCCAATTTTACCACCTTTCTTGCCATGATTAAGTGAATCACTGCATTACATGATTGTTAAGCAAATCTGACTTCCCCCCATTGTTTTTGTCAGAAACCAGCTGGGAAGATTGCAAATGGCAATCATGTGACCTCAGGATACTGCAGCCCGTTGCTAAGCACCCTGGTTTTGATCATGTGACCACAGGGATGCTGCAATGGTTGTAAAAGGGACTGCCTGTAACTCACTTTTTTCAGTGCTGTTGCAACTTCCAACGGACATTAAAGGAATGGTTCTAAGTTGAGAACTACTTGTGGAGCCCAACTTGACCTTTAAAATCTTTTGAAACTCTAAGCCAATTGAGGTCACTTTACCCGAATTACTGCCCGCTACCTCATTTATTTATTTATATCCTGCATTCAATGTTTTTATGAGTAACTCAAGGTGGTGAACATGTATAATATTCCTTCCTCCTCCGATTTTCTCCACAACAACCCTGTGAAGTGGGTTGGGTTGAGAGAGAGAGTGTGACTGGCCCAAATACTAATCTGCTTTCACAGCTAAGGTGGGGCTAGAAAAGTGTCCTGGGATCTAGTCTGGTGCCTTCACCATTAGACCAAACTGGCTCTCACGTAAGGCTTACTCATTTCTTCAAAGGCTATGTGTCCCACTGAATAAATAAGTAGCTAGCAAGGGAGAGGGCTGTTGAGTAATGGCATGCTTAAGAAATAGCTTACCCAGAAATATGCATGAGTACCATCTTTATGGTCCTTCTATGAAGACTCTGTGTGTGTGTGTGTGTTCCCACAACCTTTTAAATAAGTCAGTTAAGATCTGTTTTTACTTGACATCAAGGTTTTTTTAAATTTTGTTTATATCATTCTTTTGATTATAATTTCATGCTTGATTTTTGTATTTATTTATTAAATTTGCTGTCCATCTGACCACAAGGTAACTCCACTGCTGAGTTGTTATAAATTACTGTATGATCCTTTGTTATACGATAGCATGCAAGGAAAAACATCAATACCAAACTAAGAAGCATAACTGAGCGCTATGTTTCAAATTCTGGAATTCCAGGATCATTCACAAGTACTACCACTACTTTAAAAAAAAGGGGGGGCATTATTCCCCCATTTCAGTTAGAACAGAAACAAAGACTGAGAACATTTTTAGTTCTTTGGTTCCATCTTCATTCATTTCAGCATTGAATCTTCCCCACTTTCATCGATGAAGTTGAAGGTTTGTTCAGCACTGTAAACTAGAAGGCTGTTTTTGCTGGAAATCTTAGTGGTTAATTTCACTTTGCACATACTCCACAACTTAAAGTGACAATTAACAGAATAATAGAATAACAGAGTTGGAAGGGACTTCGGAGGTTCCTAGTCCAACTCTACTCAAACAGGAAACCCTAGACCATTTCAGACAAACAGTTGTCCAATCTCATCTTAAAAACCTCGTGTTGGAGAACCCACAACTTCTGGAGGTAGTTGTTCACTTACCTGTTGACTGGAACACGCCAGGGTTGCATTGACAGTACCGTTGTGCAAATGCTTCCATCATCCGGTCAATTTTTTGTGCTTCACCTGGCAACCGAAAGCTCCAAAGGAATTGCCTGTGAGGGCAATGAAAATTAAGCCCATGTCCATTTGTGTGCTGTACAGTTGTGAGGAAAGATGTAGCACAAATAACATTCCATGCATCTTTCCCCTGGCAAACATAACTCTTAGAATTTCTTGCCTACATAAGCAACCAGCTGGGAATTCCTACAAACCCAGCATATCTGATTAAGGCTAGCTTGACAAAGAAAGTGTTGTGGAAAATAAGGCTGATTCAAGGCAGGAATGCTTCAGAATTGTCAACAATTCTGCATACTTCTGGTAAGATCAGAAAAACCTGTTTTGAGGCTGAAATAGAATTCAGAAACTTTTAACACACCTCTACCCATAGGCCACATCAAGAACAGAGCAGATCTGGACTTTCAAGTGCTACCAGACCCTAAGTAACTCCCACAGCTCCAATCAACATGCTGTATAATCATGGATTCTGATTTTTGTGTGTGTGTGCCTTTGAGTCAGTTTTTCAGTCATTGTGATGTGGTTTGCCATTCCCTCAGTTTTAGGATTAGGAGTGGACAACAGATCCATTAGTGAAGGGTCCAAGTCAGCAACTTTATTGTGTTCCACCTATAATACAAGAATCTCTCCAGACTACTTGCCTTCTCTTGGGAATAACCAGATAAGGTTTCATGAAACTTAGGGTGGTGAGTCAGGCTTATGCCTCTTGTGGATATGCAAGGACCCAAGGCTAGTTCTCCACCAGACCCCTCCTTCCTGCCTGGCTGGGAGTTTCCCAACATTGAGAGGTTGACAGGCTCCAAATCACATAGCTGGCCTTGTGCCTAAGTACAGAAGGTAGGTCTAGAACTCATGGTCTCCCAGCCTCTAGCCTGGTGCCTTTAACCAATACACCAAACTAGCTTTCTATAGTCATGGAAGATGCTAGTTAATCTAGTTAATCCAAAACCACGGGAAAGAAAACACAATCTACAGCTGCACCTACATAGACATGCATCTGTCTAATATTATAATCTCTTCCTCTGTCACTCACCGCAGTGCCTGTACAAGGTTTAGATCTGTAAACTCGTGCAGCTCCACAAAAGAATGTAATACTTGGATATTGAACTCATCTCTGAGGGAAGGAAACAGAATACATTGAAATGCTGGACTGAGCAATTTATTACTTGTTATAGATTACATCATATACAGGTAGCAGATCTTGACTACAGTTAAGGTCTGTGTTTGCTCTTCCTGCCTAATAGTTATATGCTGAATCTATATAGCTTAGAGTTGCTACTCTGATGGTCCCTGAATCAGAAGGATCTTCCTATTTCTTCCTTTCTGAGTACAGACTATACACAAGTAGTCCTCAACTTACAACTACAACTGAGCCCAAATTTCTGTTGCTTAGGCAGTTGTTAAGTGAGTTTTACCCCCATTTTATGAACTTTGCCACAGTTGTTAGGTGAATCACTTCAGTTGTTAAGTTAGTAACATGGTTGTAAAGTGAATCTGGCTTTTCCATTGACTTTCCTTGCCAGAAGGTCACAAAAGAGGAACAGGTGTCTGAATTTTGATCACATGACCATGGAGATGTGGCAATGATTGTAAGTGTGAAAAACACTCATAAGTTACTTTTTTCAGTGTTGTTATAACTTCAAACAATCACTAAAAATGGTTGTAACTCAAGGACTACCCATACTCTACTACTGAGTTTGGTCTAACATTAAGAAGAACAGTGTGTGAAGGTTAACATACTTTCCATTCTCTAAGAGGGCCTGGTTAATTACCTTTCACCCAGGTAGTCACCAATGGCAGTCTTGTTGAGTCCTTCCCCTTTGTAGAGGAACTGGGCAATGTCCTCACAGGTATTCTTCAAAAGGTCATTCTCTATAAGGAACTGAATCCCCTGAAAGTCCGGGGAAAGGGGAAAAAAAGGAAGCTCTTCAAACATTTGATGTGCGAGGGCATAGAAATAAGAACTTGTTACATCTGCCATGCTATTCCACATGAATTTCAAATTATCCTAATTGATTACATCTATTTCAAGCACAAGGGACTGCAGGGAGTTGGAGGAGTCTGCAATCAATATTACAATAACTTGCTTAAATTCACTTAATGAATTCTGCAGTTAGTTTGAAATTATTTCCTGACACATGATTTAGTTCAAATGCCATACTTTCTTCATAATCATGAGAAGTCCTAACTAACTGAAACCCCAGCTGTGTTGGAGTTGTGTTAAGCTGTGTTAAAATGAGTTCTGCTTTTAAGAAACAGTCTCACCCATATGTTTTTCTGGATGGATGGGCCTTATTGCTTATTTCCAAAGAATCCTTGGGAGAGGAATTGTTCTGAGGGATTTAACAGACAATTTGGGGAAAGGGGGAAAAACAAAGACAAATACGAGTAAGGACCAAACTGATAGCAGCCAATTTGGGATCACACACTTTAATCCTATTGATATTGCAGGATGTTCTCTGATGTATGGTTGCTATAAATACCACACCAAGGATGCAGCACCATTTACCTTCTTAGGATCCATGTTAAATTTCTTCCTGCCCATTGCCACCTGCTTGTTTCTCTGCATGTTTTTCCTAGGTAACACAAAAAGATTGCTTAGTCTCCTTTGCTACAAACCAGTGTGTGGACACTGCTTCTGCTTGAAATACAGCTGGGCTGTCAAACTTGTGGCCCACAGGCTAGATGCGTCACTCACTGGCCACGCCCATGCCTAGTTTAGTGAAGGGGAAAAAAGTCATGATATGTCATGTGATGACTCCATGACGACGTGAGTTTGACACCCCTGCAATATCAGTTAATACACTTTTCCTCCATTCTTGCATTCTAAGTCAAACCTTAACAAACACATTCTCATCCCAGGCTGTTCAATACTTGATATTGTGACTCTAATGTCCCTGAAAGGCCTTAAGGCCCAACCTAAAATCTCTAAACACAAGCAAACTCCTAATTTCTATAACAAGATGATCATTCACTCTCAAACATATTAGGGAATCTAGGTAACAAGACTCATTTCTCAGAAAATTGAAGTCAGCAAAACTGTTGGTAATATGTCACTGAATATTTTCATGAGAAAATTTCCAAAAAATGTTGGGGTGTTTTTTTAACATGAACACTAATGTGCTACATATATAGAATGGCATGTTTGTTATTTGGATTAAAAATCTGACACTGAATTCCTAGAAAATGGAATGTTTTCATTCAGTAGGCAAGGCACTTTTGGTTTTATTTATGAAGGATTTATTGTATTGTTCTAATTCATTGCTATTAGTCATCCAAGTTCTTATGTAAGATAGGGCAGCCATTTAAAATTTCTAAATAATAATCTTGAATACCCACTAACATCAGGATTTATTTTCAACAGATTAGAGATTTTGGTGGAGTGATTACTTCTTTCTTTCCAATATTCATTCCAAAAATAGTGAAATGCCACCAAATTTCATCTTCCCACTTCTCCACCAGGACTCACCTCTCCTCTGTGGAGCCCAGATTCTCAATTTCATTTGTGACTTCTGTTATCTCATCTTTCAGACGCTGTATAGAAGAACAAGGGGGAAAGTCATGAAATAAGTAATGAAGTGACGCTTTTCATCAACTTGAAGCAGGGAGGAAGTTGTGTTTATTTTTAACCTCAGAAAGGAGAACAACCTTTATTATACAAGCCTTGGCTAACTCTTTATTTATACCAGCTTCACTTTTTCAAATTTCTAATTCAGATCTGGGAATGTTTGGTGGAGGGGCAGGGCGAAGAGAAGAAAAGGTTGCACTTGCAGAATATAGAAAAGAATAACTAAATTCATGCTACCACTAAAAGTCAAGAGTATAATAAGTTGAGATTTAGAAGCATCCAATATCCCAGTTGCAGCTACAGAACTAACAATCTGACCCCTGTGGCTCCTTTAAAGACAAGGAATTGTTCCTTCACTGCCCACCTTCTGCAGCCAAAGCTTAGGCTAGGGTAGCCAAAATGAAGCAAGTCTCTCTGTTTTGGCTCTGAGACCAACTAAACCACCAGCATGCTGGCCTCTCAGCGGAAGGAAGAAGAGGAATCCCTGGGGCTAACACAATTACTGGGCTGAAATCCCATTAGCAAGTGTCCAGCACATGCCAGTGATTAGCCCCTGCTGCTGTTTTATTTATTGCTGATGGGCTTGGTGAGCATCCGTGCCAAGCAAAGCTCCACGGAGCAAGTTGCTGCAGGGAACAGGCGGCCCCTGACAGAGCCAAAAGCGGATCTATCTGGCTAGTAGATAATGCAATGAGTGGCAGGGGATGCAATAAACCATCTTTGAAAACGTACAGTTTCTTGAGGGAAAAATGCTAATGTAAAAAAATGGCTCTATCTTGGTCTGATAGAGAAAGAAGAGAAAGCTAAAGGAGAGGGGGACAGGAGTGAAGGGAGATAATAAAATCAGATAACTCCACATTCTCCTCACTTCTTTGACAGATCTCACAGGCCGGAATGGAGATTAAAGTTGGGGTGGGGAGGGAAAGGGGGGATGACTTGGGAGCTGTGCTGTGCAATTGGATCTGCTGGCCATTTTGCACCTTCCTCTCCTTAGTGTTCAGAGTCACCGCTGCCCACTCATCTGCAATATTACAGCTCAAGACCCTCACTGTACAAACTCTCAGGACCACCTACAGAGAAAATCCTTTGGGAAACTGAAATCACCAATTTTTATTTTTTTAAAAAAAAGAAAACTTACCCAAAGATAGAATCACTGGCTCTAATCTACAATGTCCCAGAGTCAGGCTGTAGTTACTCAGGGGTAAGGTAAAGAAAGAGGCATGGGAAGGGAAACCTGCACATCTTTAAATTTAGCTTATCTTAGCACTGAGTAACAACACAGCAAAAAAATTTAGTCCCAAAGGGAATAGGGATGAGAAGCCAGAACAAAAGTGCCAGTCAGGGATTCAGAGTGAGAGAGCTGTATCCCAAAACAGGGATTAACTCATCTTGGAAGAGGAATGTGAACATGTAAAAAAAAGAGTGTTACCTTGTATCAAAAATGGGGTACAACAAAGCCTATTAATTTCACTACTGCTTCACCTCTTCTGCAGAAAGCTGTTTATGTGCAGCCAAACTATTGCCACCCTCCATGTTATCGTAATTGTCAGCAACTCTTAAAGATTTCAGGCAGGTGCTCCAGAGACACGGGCTTTAACCCAAGCCATGGCCTGCCTGAATTGAACTTCTATTCCCCTGCCCTTTCCACACACACCTGTATGTCCGCCAGCAGTTCCTGTTTCCGCCGACGGATATTCTCCAATTCTTGACACTCCTCAGGGGTCAGGTCGGTTGGTACTGCAAGGTGAAACAGAAAGAGTTATGCTCTAGGTTTAGAGTTCGTCTGGATAGTCCTATAGATTCCCTCTCTAACTGTAAAATGTGAGGTAAAGACTTCTATGAATTCAGCAGTTGCTTGTGTATCAAAGTGATGTAGAAAAGAAGGGACCAGAAAGTACAAAGACTATCAAGAATGCATAAGTGAAGGGTGGAGATTGCTCAATATTTTTTTCTCACTAGACCAAAGGCAGGTGTGTTGTATGTGTGTGGTGCATAAACACACTATCACAGAAATGTTCTCCCATGGCCAAGGATACTAAATTCTGGGTTAAACATTGGCACCCCCAAAACCTCTCATTTGAAAGGGGTACACTTAACATTTACTCAGGTTCAGTGAGAGAACACGAATATTACAGTTAGTTTGTTCTCTAATATAGATTTTCTAACATCCCAGGATTGTTGATAGCCTCCCAAAGCTGTGGATCCCAGAGAGGCTGTCCAAAGCATACCACCAAAGGGAAAAAGATTCCTAAATACTGTGCATGGAGCATCCTTACATGGATATTTAATTAATATAATTTAAAATAAAAAGAACATACATCTAATTTTTATTCTGGCCCCATTCCTTGGTTGAATGGGACTCCCAGAATGCCCCTTGAAAGCCTAAGGTTAGATTTCTGTCCATAAAGGCTGTCCATTCTTGAGCAATGTAATGACCCAATCTGTTCTGTGAGAAATGACAAGTCCCTGACATTAGAGGCAGCACAGCTTTCTATCACCAGATTATGCTATAAAACTTTGGGGTATACTGCATATGCCTTCTTGCGTACATTCTAGCCATTTTACTTATCTTTCAGCATTGAGCTTATAAATTTTCCAGACACATCTGGCTGGCATCACCAGATGCAAAAATGCTGGACTAGAGAGACTCTTTATCTGATCAAGCAAAAATAATATTTTCGGAAAATGAGAAGACGATCCTGGACTTACATCACAAAATGCCAAGAATATTTATTGTAAATCTGATTTCTTTCTGCTCAACACGCTTCCTTACCGTATTACCTTCTGGGCATAATCTGTTTTTAACAATAAAGATTCTTAAGACTTAGCACTACAGCATATATTTGCACTTTGGAAGAAATGCTTTAATGTTTCTTTTGGGATGGGGAACAATCTTAATGGTGATTTGATATGCAAGGAAAATGTTATTTGTTTTACCAGACAGCAGAATCAAGCTCTCTTAGGCTAAGATTTTTCTTCTTCTTGCAAACATAAAATGGCAATATCAGATTGTGCATATTAGATTAGAGAAGCCTGTATTAGATCACAAGTTCTAAGTGCACACCTTGAACACAGCACAAATGCTACAAATCCGGGATTTGTAATTCCTGGGACAAGAATTAGAAGACATTACTGTATTTTCTAAGAAGGGGAAAAAACATATAAAATCATGTAACATTCACTGAAAATGTGGAAGTCTCAAGATACATTCAACATTCCTAGGAAAATGACGTGCTCAAGATTTCAAATGAGAATGCATGTTTTTCTATAGTGCTGTGCAGAATGGATAATTTCACCATTTCACAAAGTGGAGAATTTCATTGCATGAAATTTCTGCCTTTAAGACAAGAAGGCAGTGGCAGAAAAGTTAGTGCTCCCTGAGATATATGCTATTCTTTTTTTACAAAGTGCATGAGCTTTTCTCAGTTCTAACTCTTTTACGAAGCATGTCAGCCTAACCTGATCTTCTGCGTCACTCTCTCCTTTCACAAATCTAGATTTATACCAGCAAGTTTAGAAAGCTAATCCCAGAAAGGATGGCCAATGGATCTGTTTAATATAAATCAGGCTGCTGGCAATGGGTTGCTATTGCAAATGACCCAAGCCTGCTCCAATTACAAATCATAGATAACATCTGATCCTATTATTCAGAAAAATCCTAGAACAGCTTCAACTTTTCAGAGTGAATTAGAATGTGCAGATGTGCATCAGGTGGTGAATGGCAATCATATGCACACAGCTGTGTCCTATCTTCAGCAGCAGCTTGGCGAATCCCACTGCAATCTTTTGATAGTTAATCTGGTTGACCCTAGAAGCAATACTAAAGTTAGGTACAAGGGCTATGTGTAGAAAAAGTTTGCGTCTACTGGCTTTACGCCTACTGTAAGGACATGTGAGAGAGATAATTTATCTTTCTTACATGCACGAGTCCAGGAAATGGAGGAGGCATGGTGCCTCAGGATTCCTAGGAAAAATCAGAACTTTTTTGAGCATCCTATCTATCAAAGATACCCCATATGGAAGAGGCAGAATGTGATAGCTGAAAGAGCCAGTTCATTCCAGAAGTCTGACCTACATCTGCACAGTGGCATACGCAGACTTTTGCATATGCAGCCAGCATCATAAGACAACCTGCAAATGCCACTACAGTTCAAGCACATTCTCTTCATTACAGATGCAAGATGCCTTAACTCAGGATTTTTGCTGATTAAATTGGCTTGAACTAAGCGTCAAGATGGAACTCGTATTAGGATATCAGATGGGGAAGACCAACAGTGGGTACAGCCAATCAGGAAATATGTTGGTTTATCAGCCTTCCTGGCAAAATGCTCATAGTATTGGGGGGAGGGGGGATATAGAAAGCAATGGGGACCATGTCCTAATGGGACTACAGATTTCCAATTAGGAGTGGGAAGTCAAATCTCTCTAGTTAAAGCCAACTCAGAGAGCAGAGTTCCCGACACAACAAGGCTTCATTGTGTGACTGCTGGAACAGAGAAGCCAAACAAGGAAAGTGCCTCTTTCGTTGCTTTGTAGTTGGACACGAGGATAGCAGCCTAAAGCCAAGCCTCCTGAAGCCACAGAATACAAAGGAGGATGGTCTTAAAGAGGCAGCATCTTCTGTTTCCATCATAAGGACTAGAGGTAAAGCCTTGATGTTTAGCTTAAGTAATTCATGTAGTTCAGATACTATTATAAGACTGACAGCATTCATTTTCAAAATGGATTTCAGAGCTTTATAAAATTAAATGAGAAATTAGGTGAAGTCCCCTCTTCCCTATAACTTTGATCTCATTCCTGGGCATCGCATGAGTCTTTTTACAATAAAGTTTCTCAACCTGTTTGTAAACTCACAAAAGAAAGGCAAAGTGTCTTTCCAAGAACATGGAAAACATTTTTCTTTTGTGAAAAGAATATTTATTTTATCTGAGGAGGGTGAAAACAGATTCTACACCTTGCTTCATATCTTGTCCTTCTTGGCTATCAATGTTTCCCACTGCAAGCTGTACTGTTAAAGAGAGGTGATCATCAAGTCAATAGAAGGGAAAAGTTCAGGGTCTGCTCTGAAGTTAATAACTGGTTTACATCACATATAGATGAACACAGAAACATGATGTTGCACCCTATAAAAGCAAAGCCAGACGTTTCTGTGGTCCTCTTATTAAAGAGCATAACTGTATGGAACAGGATAATTGTGCACACATCTGCTTTGTAGTAGTATAAATGTCTCCTCCAGGTCAAATGGGCAATCCTAGACCAATAACATTACAACCTCAATCTCTCAAAACAGGTTCCTTAAAAAGACAAGGTAGAACTTTAAGGAGATGGTATAATCTTGAGGAGACCTTAGAGCAGGGCTGGATCCAGCCCACGGGGTGCTTAGATCTGGCCCGTGGGGCTGCCGTGGAAACAGCAAAGGACCAGCCCATGGTGCCTCTGAAAGTGAAAGCGGGCTCCCAATCTCCGTTTTCAGGTGGGACGGCTTCCTGCAACCCTCTGCCAGCAAAAACGGAACTCGGGAGGGCCGCATGTTGTCCTCCC
>JANHFL010001644.1:90882-116075 GCA_032468155.1 Oxyrhabdium leporinum | reverse complement strand
ATTAAGTTTCATCAGTTTTTTCTACCTTTTCAATCATTGTAGGAATATTTCCATTTTTGCACATAAAATCATAAAATCCTTGCTGATGTTAATATAACAGCATGGTAATATCTTGATAAAAGCTCATTTATGTACTGGAACATACATATATAGAAGTTCATTTGTGCATACGTATGTTTCAGTACATAAATGAGATTAACTTTGAAATTAAAATCCATAGAAACTTCTCTTTATCTGGTTTTCATTATTTATTACGTTTAGGAGTATATAAAGGTTGAGGGCTGAATATGTATGTGGTGTGTGTAAGGCACACCTATTCCAACACATTTATTTACTAACATTTCCCCAAAGTCAGATTTACTTATGTAAATTATATTTGAAAAGTCAAATGTAAATAATGAGGACACTGATAGTCATGACCTATCTTTAAAACATAATTAAGCATTTCTGGGATAGGCCAGGTACAGAGCTCAATGCTCTAGATACCCTGGTAAAGAGTTAGATTTTTATTGCCTCCCAAAAAGAGACAAGAGAAGTAGAGCCCCTACAACTTTTAGGGCCACAAAGTGCGGGACTGCTAAAATATCAGTCACCTTTTAACATCCAATTTCCAAATGGTCTAAAGGGACAGCCCAAGTAGAACATAAAATGACATTAAAGCAACATTTTGCCACAATAAAATAAGATAATTGTGCATAATTTATTGTCTTTGATCTATGCATGGAAGACACTCATATTCATTATATAGAAGCATTTTTTCCACAAATTCAGCTCCCATTTTGTAAATGCAACTCCTTTGTATTCACAGAGGAAAAAGACTTGATAGAATACAGTGAACTTAAAGTTCAAATGCATTTTCTTTGACCAGTTTTGTCGTATTGTTTCTCATGATTCCAGCAACAAGTATACTGACTGTTTTTTTCCTCAAAATGTAGCTGAATACCTTGGACAATTTAGGTCTGAGTGATTCTATTTCCCTCCTCCACAGAGTAAAATAAGATATTAAAATGCTCTCTTTGCAAGAGCTATTTCTCCAATTATTATTTATAATTAAGTTGCAGTTCTTAATTATGTCATCTTTGGTATAAATTGTGTTAGTTATATAACCTTGCCACACGGTATTTCCTAATTTGTAATAAATATCTTTTCCAATAGGCAACAATATATGGCAGGAGCAGTTACCTCAAAATAATGGTCCTGTTCATGTAAAACGCTGGTACAAGTTTCTTGAAGCACAAAATAGTTTTCAATCTGTAGATTCCAAATGGACTGCGGGAGACACTGTTCGAAAAATAAAAGTGGTAAGTGTTCAGCGATCTCTGTTTCAGAGTGTATCAAAATATAGATAGATAATACCTGAATTAGCCATTTTTATACTTATATCCTAATGAAACAAATACAGTTTGCATATAGAGGCATGCAGGCAAATGCATATTCATACACAGCATGAACATGCTTATTAGGAATGAAAATAAAGCTTTTAAAAATCTTTCATGTTGAATTAAAACTAAACCTTTTATGTTGAATTAAAACTAAAAGCAACTAAAACTGTTGCTTTTGAATCACTTCACAGTCCAGTATCAAAATGAAGGACATACATGATAAAATTATTATATAGTCACCTATTGAGTATCAAGCTGGAAGAAGAAGAAGTAAAAGAGACAATGATAGTATGGGCAAAGAATTTTGGATATACAATAGAACTAGATAAATGGCAGAAATTGTGGGACAGGAATTACAAATTAACAATGTCAACTGCATATAAAGAAAATTTATATAAGATGTTTTATAGATGGCACTTAGCACCGGCAAGATTGGCAAGAATGTTTAAAGATAAATCAGACAAATGCTGGAAGTGTCATCAGACACCGGGATCATATTATCATATGTGGTGGTTATGTACGGAAACAAAAAAATACTGGAAAAAAATACATTCCTGGCTGGAAAAGATGATACAACAGCGTATTGATTTTAAACCTGAAATATTTTTGTTGGGAATTATGCCTGACTCTTTGAGTAAAGAAAATGCATATTTAATTATCCATGTATTAACTGCAGCTAGAATTGTGTTTGCACAGAATTGGAAAACCGAAACGATCCCTAGAGAGGAAAATGTGATTAGAAAAATATTAGAATGTGCAGAAATGAATAGATTAACACTTGCAATTAAAGAGAAGGAACAAACTGAATATTATATAATCTGGGAACTATTTTATCAATGGCTAGAAAATAAACATGTGGATTAGAGACAAATGAAAATAGTGAAGTCATATAGGCCACTTGAATTAAAAAATTTTTGATGATTGATAATATGAAAGATACATTATATAACTTAGTAAATATTGTTATGAGAATAGATTTGTATTTTTAATTATTTTTGTAAACTTTTGTACCCAGACGACACACCGTGAAATGGAAGATTTTGTATAAAAATTAAAAAATTTTTTTTAAAAAAAAAAAGAAGAATGGAAGGCTGAGTCAACCTTGAGTCTGGTGAGATTCGAACTGCCAAATTGCAGGCAGCCAGCAGAAGTAGCCTGTACTACTGCACTCTAACCACTGAGCGTGATACTACATGTTCCATGAATCTATCTACTTCTTAAGAAAACTTCATGGACAAGAATCAAAAGGAATATTTGTGGCATGTTATCTTTGGCAAAAGTAGGATAAAACAAAGCAGCACTCCAGTTTAATAGTTTCCAAATGCTTTTTGACCAGGAAAAAAATAATTTAATTTAATTTATTCAATTCAATTTCATTTGATTTTAATTTAACTTTACATTTAAATCCTATTTATTTTTGCCAGTGGCCTGTTAACGAGTTTTAAAATGAAATATTGTATAACTCTTCTGTGTCCGGCTGTTCTAGGTCTTCTGTCAATGTACTTATTAACTTCTTTACATAAGGAAAGTAAAATACTGAAATCCTGTTCAGTGCTGAAAAAGATGCTATGAAACTGCTTTGTTTGGAAATAGATGCCACCAGAGGTGAAATTTTTGTACTCGTTCAGGAAACGTGGTTTAGACCTTATCAAAATTAATTTAAAAACAGGGACCTGATAAGGTAGTGCAGACAAATCAGGGGTAAAGAACTTCACATTCCAAAAAGATTCTTATTCTAGGCTGGATGTTTTTATGTGATTATTTGTTCTTGTTTTTAGCTTCAGTAGTCTTAAGCTTTATGAATTAAAAATCCTAGAGAAACTTGTATCTTCCTCACATGATTTTCATTATGGGAAAATGTCATTAGAAATAAGTATCCAAGTCATATTTTTACCTTGGGTTTCTATTACCTTAACAATTATGAGATATACTCTACAGCAGCCTCTCTAAATAAGCTTTGTAAATTTCAAACCCTCTTTACATCTGAGTTTTATATATCTTATTCTTTGGCCTTGTTTGATACCTCGATCTAAAGGTCCATAATATTCAAATTCACTCTAATAGGACAAACCTATACATTACTCAGAAATAACATTCATTGATTCTATAGGCGGTTACCGTGAGATACAGAGGATGGAAACCTAAAAACATCTCAATGAAGTCGTTAAAAATGATTTCTCCTCCTATGTGCCTTAAGTAATCTTCACATGCTGGACATTCAGGAGCTGCTGTCTTCCATCTTGTACGTCATCAGATATGTTTACATAGAGATTTCTTGCTTGAGATCTCACTGATTTTTTTTCTAATCCTTAACTGCGGATTCAGGTTCAATACTTCCATACATTTCAGCACTCAGCACAAACAACACAGCAAATACAGCTTAACCTGGAGGTTTTAAATAAAAGAACCACCATCATCAGATCTTCATAATTTGTGTTTTACAGTACGTCTAATAAATCAGGAAACCCCTTGCTTCATTTGCTCACAGTGAAAGATGACAACAAATGCTTAAATGGCATTCACTCTTAAATCAGTGCTTCCTTAATATATCTTGGCTAACACATCCCAGCTGTATCTTCAAAAGCCAGATTCCTTGTCAGGATTAATTTTGTCATGGTAGCTACCCACAAGGCAGAAGACAGCAGTAGTTGCCACAAGCCAACAACAGGAACCAACTATCAATTTGAATGATCAGTGAACTTGGGGACATCCTGCATTTTGGCTGCCACACACAGCCTCCCTACAACATGATAAATTGGTTGAAAAACAATTCATCAGAAGAGTCTCAGTGTGGAGATGCTGATTTAAATACACTCCATATGATGACCTAAACACACCTGTTCCTGCCTGAAAGTTGTAAGGCTCAAGATTCATCTGTGTCGACCTTCTGAACTCAAATAATCCAGTAGAAGGAGCAGCAAATCTAGATAGGGCATCCCTAAGCAAAGCATTTCTTAAAAGCCTTCCAAGATCATCTGGAATCTCTTCCACTTTGCTAAGAGTTTCCTATAGCAGTTAATGTCTAAGACCGGACTCATCTCGGGTTCATTTCTGATTTGTTACTTGCCCATCAAGTGGTATCTATCATTTCTTCCTGGCATGTATTGCTCCTTTGTGAATCCTTATATGATTCACCAGGGTACCATAATTCTGTATTGCACTGCTTTTCAGGATATGATATGAACAATTTTAGACATTGCCATATAGGAAGCACTTAGAAGAAACATTCACCCTGTAGGAAAGGCTGATAAAGGGCCACATGGGGAGGTTAAGAAAACAAAAATATGAAGAGGGAAAACTGCCTTTAGTATATATTAGTGCAAAGGAAAGACTATGCACAGGAGTTGTTGAAGGTTTTGCTGCTACCAGCATTCCAACGGGTCTTAAATGCTTAGAGCAAAGGAGAATATTACAAGGAAAAGAGAAAGGCAAAATAAGAGATGAGTATACCTACAATCAAGGTTGCCTAGCCATTATGTTCAGATGGTGGCATCTGAGATGTAACTATTATTTTCCTTCCAAATATTTCCTCTACTTGAGACTTTGAGAGGCAGTTTGGTTAACAGTTAAGGCACCAAGCTAGAAACTGGGAGTCTGAGTTCTAGTCTTGCCTTAAGCACAGAGCCAACTGGGAGACCTTAAGCCAATCAATCTCTTCAGCCCTAGGAAGGAGGCAATGGCAAATCATTTTTGAAAAACTTTGCCAAGAAAACTGCAGGGCCTTGGTCCAGGCAGTCACCAAGAGTCAACAGTGACTCAAAGGCATAAATAAATAAAATAATATATATATTGAAAGTTTAGGTTCAAGCAGTTGATTCACATGTTCCTTTCTTGTATTCTGTAAAGCAGCATAGCATTCATAGCATTCTTAACAACAGATAGTAATATACTGTGTACATGCACTATCAACTCTCCTAACCAACAGATTTAGGCATAAACAAGATGAGAAGAGGTGTTGCACCACTCAGATGAGAGGGAAGAACAGTTCTACATCAAGACATCTACACATTAAGTTTTAAAAACCCAGGCAGTAGCATGACTGAAGTTTAGAAAGTAATGGGGAAGATAAATTCCAGATTTACTCAGCTTCCTGCGTACGTGCATGAGGCATATAAGCGCGGTAGACAGCCTAATTATGAAATAGTTTGGTGCTTGAAGAAGCAGCTTCAACACACTTGTTTCTCCCCGTCCCTTTACTTGGGTTCTCTCAAAAGAATTGCTTTTGACAGAAGTTCACAATATTTACAGTAAATATTCTTATATCAGAACTGCAGACAAAGGCAGAGTGGTAGTACAAAAAAAAATACATTACATCACCTGTACCCAATATTCATTGCAAGAAAGATTGTAACTTCCTTAAATCTGAGTTATTTTCCTTGCGAAAATTTTGAGATGATGTAAGATGAGAGGAGGTGTTGCGCCACTCAAATGAGAGGGAACTACAAGGCCACAAGCCATGGAAACAAGCTCCTCAAACAGTCCCAAGGGACATACATGTCAATGGTCTGACTTCAAAGCACATCCTTGGTGGAGGTTCTACATCCAGATATGTTATCAACCTCATTAATTACCGTGGGGTTCACATACTTACAATGTTCAAGGAGCAGAGCAATTTTTTCTAGCGTGTGGGACAATCTTTAGCTTCTGCCAGTACATTTGTTCACAAGCCAATTATTTATTCATTAACAATTCTCACATAATTCTCCTGATGCAACTGGCATCAGACAGAGGAAAGTGGAGGAAGGATAATTTATTCGTGAGTGGAGGAGGGTGTTATGTACACTAAACACCATGATACATATCAAATTCTAGCACATCCTAAGAAAAAAAGCTTCATTTTCCTCTTGGCTTTCAGTGTTGATAAACAGCCGACAGATTCCACCCAAAGAAACCCCATTACTGGAAAGGGAAATTTAGGTTCCTCTCCCTGTTGTTTGTTCTCATTCAGCCCTCGATCCTAAGTTTTATAATATGTTACTCCCATATCATCACAAGACCTCAGCTATTCATTTATCTGTTACTGATCGAGATTAAGGGAGAGCGTTGAAGAGAGAGAAAGAGGAGCATCATCACTTTGATCCAACAAAATAGTCCAGCTACAAAGGAGTCAATGCTATACTTGGAGGAAAGAATACTGTACTGTCCCTTACGTCATATAGGATGCTCAGATGGATTCATTGCAATGCATCTGGGCATCCCTGCCCCAAATTCTCCTAAAAATCACACTGCCACAAGCCTATGACTCACTTGCCTGTTGAGCCAGGAAAAATATGGGTTTGTAGAAACAACTATTCTTGGGGGTGGAAGTGGGAGCAGGGATGGAACTACAGCTAATCCTCAATTTATGACTACAATTGGGATTGGGATTTCAGAATCAGTGTGGTCATAAATCAAGTCCCCACATGACTAGACCTGATTTTACAACCATTTTTTCAGCAGCCATTAAGCAAATCCAGCTGTCCCAATGGACACTTTTTGCCCTTTTTTGCAGGAAACCGGCAAAACAGGTTGCAAATCACAATCACATAAACTACAAGACATTGCAACCAGTCATAAATGTGAGCCAGCCAGCTGTCAGGCACCCGAATTGTGATCACCTGACCACAAGGATGGTGCAATAGTTGTAAGTGCAACTACATAAACCATAAAGCACTTTTTCCAACTTTGAAATATCGTCAAATCAATGGTCGTATGTGAGGACTACCTGTATTAAAGTAAAAGGGAAATGTCTTTATTTATTTATTTCTTTATTTATTTAGGGAATTTATATCACCGCCTATTTGCACAAGGCGATTCAAGGAGGCTTACAGAATCCTTTTATGGACGTTTGCCCCCAGCACCTATAACATTCACAGGAGCCATAAGAAGCAAAACATTTTCCGTACAGGTAATCCTTGACTTATAACCACAATTGAGCCTAAAATTTTCATTTCTAAGCAAGACTATTATTAAGCAAATTTAGCCCCATTTTATGACTTTTCTTGCCACAGTTGTTAAGAGAATCACTGTAGTTGCTAAATTAGTAACACAGTTCTTCAGTGAATTTGCCTTCCCCATTGACTTTGCTTGTCAGAAGGTCGCAAAAGGTGATCACATAACCCCGGGACACTATGACCGTCCTAAATATGAGTCAGTTGGCAAACTGAATTTTGATCACATGACCTCAGGGATGCTGTAATGGTCATAAGTGTGAAAAATGGTGTGACACGCATTTTCGCCCTCCCCAGGCTATGGAAGCTCTCTGGAGACCAGAAACAAGCCAGTTTCCAGCCTTCCGGAAATTCCGGGAGGCTTGTTTTTTGCCCTCTCCGGGGTCCGGAGGCTCTCTGGAGGCCGGAAATGGCCCTATTTCCAGCCTTCCATAACTTCCAGGAGGCCCGTTTTTCACCCTCCCCGAGCCTCCACATGGGCCCTGCACTTACCTGTGATCCAAAACAGGCCATGCAGGGACTTCTGGGAGGGGCAGGCTGGGTAGCCAGGGGTGGGAACTATTGGTTCGTCAAACTGGCCATAAAATTAACAACAGGTTCGCCTGAACCAGTGCGAACCGGTAGCAGTCTACTCCTGGTTATAAGTTAAGGACTATCTGTACTTCACTCCTTGTGACCAATAGTTGGCAAAATCATATATGTCTACTATGAAATGATTCATAGCATTGTCAATGATCACTGCAAGTAAGAGCTTTTTTTGCACAGCTGTGGATCCCTATTGACATGTGAGTCCACTCAACCAAGGAGAGGCAATTCCCAAGATACCGATGTCAGAGTGAGTACTAATTAGAAGCCCCTTTGTCTCTACCCTCGCATTATAATCTTTTATTATATTGCTGCTACCTGCCTATATTTGCATAATAAATAGAGTATGTACTTGCATTGCTTCACTTATTCTAGATTCAGCCCTCCTTCTTCTGATGACCCTCAGAAGTGTTGTGAGTAGAATTCCTGGAATAATGCAATCCTGTACATCTGGACAGCATTAAATTGAATAAAAAGCTGCACTACACATGGTTACATATCAGAAATTCCAAGGGTCAAATGTGAGGTTTCTCCTTCACAAAAAAACCTAAGCAAACCAATTCATGTTATGTTGTGTTTGCTAAAGGCAACTGATGCAAATTGTTCTTTTAAATAATAGCTTCACCAGCTCACTTTGTCTCTTGTAGCAAAAAGTTGGCATTAAGGTGTATCGGATTTTTGTTTTTTGTCCAAGATTTCAACCTTCTTGTGGCCAGAGCAGAGGCCCCTTTACTAATCTTTCTTTGCTGGACAACGATTTCAGGGCAAAAACACTGAACAAAAAAATAGATCCTTGATTCCATAGAACAGGGGTGTCAAACTGAAGGCCTATGGGCCAGATCCGGCCTAAGGGGTGCTTAGATCTGGCCCATGGGGCTGCCCTGGAAACAGCAAAAGACTGGCCCATGGTACCTCTGCCAGCGAAAATGTTTTCGCTGGCAGGGGGCTGCAGGACGTTGAACTGGCCATGCCCACTCAGCCTCCCTGATGTGGTCCTCAATGAAATTGAGTTTGACACCCCTAGCATAGAACATGTCTCTGGAAAATCCTTAAGCATCTAGCTATTGAGATGGAGTTTTCAATACAGAGGAAATAAAATTAATGCTAATGTCAACTCAAGAGTAGCAGCCTGTACAATCTTAAATCATAGATTGTTCCTAATTATGTCGAGTTCTAGAGTGTTTGGGGAGAGCACACATATTGTAGAATTTAAGTTCAAAGAGAAATAGCAACCAAGATGTGCCATGCTCAGTGAATACAAACAGTAAAGAGGGAATCTAAGCTTTAGTGAGAAAAACCCAGCACTGTTCATACAGGCAGGAAAAAAAAACACCCTGCCATCACTACAGCCAGGTGAAAAATGTATGTGGCTACCGAGAAATGACTTGGTACAATAAATCAATGTCCTGGTCATTTCGTTTGCAAGCTTAGACTGTACTAAAGCTGGAACAATGCAGTGGAGAAGTAGCTCTTTATTTAGATCAAGAAACTGAACTAAACTACCTTTCGGAGCCTACTTCTCTGCCAATTAAACAGTTCAATTTATGGCAAAGTAATTTTTTAGGTAAGAAAAAGACGTTTCACTGTTTAAAACTACACAATTTTCCCAAAAAAGCCTGGTTGCTTATTTATCTATAGACTGAATTCTGTGATTGTCCACAAAAGATACATTGTCCACAAAAGATACATGCTTTTAAAAGCCCAATACTATTAAATCAGATAATGAAACTAATTAATTATATAAAACAGAAAATGCCATATAATAACCAGAGGTCCCCATCATATGTACATTAAAATTCACAAAGAACTGCAGAAAAACTGTTTTAATAGCTTTGCAAAAAGGTCAGTGCTAATGGGTGTGGGGGGATGTGAGCTGTTCAGTGTGAATTGCTCAGAAGCCATGTTCAGGATGGGAAGGAAACCACAAAGTCAAGGCTGTGGAACACTGATAGCTTTGCAATAAGAGCGAAGGGGTTAGCCCAGTGGCGGTGAACCTTTTCGACACTGAGTGCTGAAATGGGAGTGCGTGCCTGTTAGAAACCAGAAGAGCAGCTCCCCAACACACGCACGCACGCACACAGGAGCGTCGGAAGCCAGAAGCTTAGCTTCCCGGTGTGCGCATGTGCACGGGCCACCTGTTCTTCCAGTTTCTAATGTGCACGCGTGCACGAAGACTAGCTGGCTGGCGCGCATGCATGCACCAGAACCCGGAAGAGCAACTGGCGATGGCTGGCATGCCCAGAGAGATGGCTCTGTGTGCCACTTCCGGCACGTGTGGCATAGGTTCGCCATCACAGGGTTAGCCCATGGCTATAAAGCAGTAACTTCTTTGAAGGTTGCCTTGTGTTGGAGTTCACCATTATGTAGGGCTCCAAACTGGGAAGGCAGACATAGCACCTCTTTCCAGGTTCGCTCTCCTAGGATAAGCCTACTACTCAATTGCTCTGACAGAACCAGTTATGACCTTGCTGACAGTCTATTAAAGCTAGAAGCAATAGAACAGTAAGCCAAGGCATTGGTCCATCCATCTCAATAATGTTTACATGGAGGGAAAACAGAAGAGAAATTGGCATAAAGTGCTAGACTTAGGAAAATTAGAATTTCTAACTCCACACAACAGAAAGAAATGAAAAACTTTCCTGGACATTCCTGAAAAAAATTAAAGAATCCAACAATAACACTCTCACACACAAAGAATCAAGAAAAATGGAAAATCTTAGGGAATGTCAAAAGGGTAATCTTATGGAATTTATTTTGGAATGAGGAAATACATTTAAAATAAAATTTTACACTCTCAAAATTAGTGGATAATTCTCTAGTCACCTGAACAAAGCTTCTGCCTTGAAACGTAGCCTAGGAATAAATAACAGGGTTCACGTTCATTTTCACTGTTACATACAATGTAATGTTAGAACTTGTCTTTAACATTACGACTACACGAGGGTTTCCTTAAATACCTGCATTAGACTGTTCCAATAAAGACTGGGATAAAAACCAAGAGTCAATTGTGACAAATGACCTAAACCTGTGATCTTAATTCAGCTACTGAAAACACATTTATAGGCTCAGCATGTGCAGTAAAACCTTTGTTTCTTAATTTTATAGTGCTCAGAACCCCACTAAGCCACCCTTTTGAGGCCCTTGACAAAAAAGAGATCAATTAAACCTAAAATCAGCAGCCAATTCCCAATTATAAGAATCAGCAGCATCTTTTCTCCCAACCTTACAGAGACGTTCCTCAGACCTTGCTGGAACTGAACTTCTTCTACAGGCCAAGAAACTCTTCTGCTAAGACCCAGCCCACTTCCAACGAACATGAATACTGTCAGGTGTTGCAGAAAAAAATTTCCTGCTATTCAACAAAATGGTCTGCTAATAATTTGATTAGCATCTTTGGAAAATGACTTAAATTTTCAGTGAACCACAATCTGAATCATTACGGTAGATACATTTGTTCCTCTAAACTGCTGGCATATACAGGTATGTGCAGTAGTGTTGGTTGCAGAGGATTAATTCTGCTAACCCTCAGGAAATTGTTTACTAACTTAAAAGTTAGCCAATAAATTAGCTGGGCTACACATTTAAAATGCTGCATAGATAAACAGCCATTATGTTCAAAGGGAGCACAGTTAGTGAGGGCTTCCCCCCCCTCCCCATCGTGAACTTTAAATAATCATATTTTACAGCTTGTCAAGGAGTGGGAGACATTTACTAGATCAAGTGTACAGGGAAGAGAATTAAAAAAGCAACAATCCATTGATGGATATATTGACTGTAATAGCTTTGGGCTTGCTGTTTAACACATACTCACACACAAAACCAGGAATGTTTGATTTTTGTAAGTTGCTAGAATTTTTAAATACCTAATTTTCATACTTGATTTGCACTTAGAATTAGCCTTTTAATAGCCCTTTGAGTACTGTGACAATATTTTACATGATCTACTGAAAATGTATTTGTTGATAAATCAAATGGCCTCCCATGTTTTCCCTCTCTGCCAACAAAACAATGACTGCTGCACTTGGTCGTTTACAATGTGTCCCTCAACTACCAGTTCATCTGGATACATGTGTGCTCAGTGAAAATTACATCATTCAATGTGCATCTAAAGAAAAGAGAAACCTGCCCCAAATCTGGTTTCACCAAATCCACATGCTCTCCCTTCCCACAGCAGCCTCCTTAGTGCCCAAAGGCCAAGGTGGAACAGGCAGGAGAACTCTTGTATCCAAGACAGGCTGTGGCATGCCTTGTGTACTGCACGCTCCACAGCTGCCAACAGAAAGTCTCCTTTTTGAAGTATAGAAAGTCCTAACTCCTCCTATGGAAAAAGAAAAAAATGGGGTGCCTTCCATTTTCACAAGAGCCCCTCAAATCTTTAGAGCCCAGCAATGTTCACAAGAACAAGGGTATGTACTACTGTTTTTTTATATAGACCTGACACCCAATGCTGCCCTATATACCCTTGTAAAACTGCGAGAGCTACCTCCAACTTCAGATATATAACTCATGAGCAGAAACCCAAGGTAGTCTTCTACTCTACTGGACCCGAGAACCGGCAGAAGTTTTGACTACAGAAACACAGCAGATCATTTTTGGAAAAACATTATCCCATAGTCTCCTAAGTTGAACAGAGAGACCAAGATTTCCTTATTATATTCAGTCAAACTGACCTTAGGACAAGGTCCCTCAAATAAAATGATTTGGCTCAGTCACCCAAATGAGCCGGGAATGCCCCTCCAAATATGCTCACCACTCTCCATCCTGAGCACCATGCTGCCAGCAGCAGAGACAGACTACAGACCACGGCTGGTGTTCGATCCAAGATAGGTGCGGCCTAGCAACTCGACAGGGTTGATACCTGCAACTGACTTGCTGCCTGTCTGTTGCTTCCTGGAATGAGTCAAATCTCGTTCCAGCTAGTGGGTGGCTCTTGCTCAGGACGGAATAGGCGTCACTGCCTTTCTGCCTGCAACTGAGATAACCAGTAACGCCCTGTTCCTGTGCTGATCCCTCAAGCTTTAGAAAAGCATTAACCCCTCATGCTCTGGAGATCAGACAGAAACTTTAACCTGAGAGATGGAACTGTACGAAATCCCACTAAAGGAGGTTCTCAGGAGCATATAGATCCTATATGGAAACAGACTTCATAGCAAAAGTCTGAGGTCTCTCAGGTTCAGTATTAAGCTTTTTATGCATGTAAACAAGAAACTAAGAGCCAATGGTGAGTGCTGGAATTAGGACTGAAAGAAGCCAAGTTCAATCTATGGTCAGCTTTGAAGCTCAGTGAGTGACCCTGGAATAATCAGTATCCCTGAAGGTTATTTTCAAAACAGCCCAGTGAAATTATTAAAATGGTCTACTTCCATTAAGGTGAGAGAGAAAGGGAGTGAGGGAGGGAGATGTTACATTACATCATGCCACTGAGTATGAGGAATTACATGACTTTTACCATCTTTCTTAAAGCAGTTGCTTAGTCAGCTGTAGAATGGTGTGTATCTCAAAAATGATTTCAAAATCTACCATAGAACATTTGTTAAAACAAATGGCAGCTGGATATTCTAAGGCAGGGGTGTCAAACTCAAGGCCTGCGGGCTGGATCAGGCCTGCAGGGTGCTTAGATCTGGCCCACAGGGCCGGTCTGGAAATAGCAAAGGACTGGCCTGCGGTGCCTCTGCTAGCAAAAATGGAGCACAGGTGGAGTGCGCCCCCTTTCCCACCCCCCGCAATCGCTTTTGGCCTTCAGAGTCCTCCGGGAGGCCTTCCAGGCCCAAAACGGAGCCTCCGGAGTCTTCCGGGAAGCCTTCCAGGCCAAAACAGGGCCTCGGACTCAGAAGGTTATAAAAGGAAAAGAAGGAAAAGTAAAATTCTTTAGCTTTCGGGCTTGCAGGATTCTGCTACTGTAGCCTATGTCAACAATTTTGTAGTTCTAGTCTTCCTATGGAGTCAGTTTCTTGATCTGGTCTCTGTCTCATAAGGTGACCAAGTAAATCAAGTAAGTATTAAAAAAACAAAATCACAGAAACATATGCCTCCCTATTTTTATAAGTTTATAAAACCATGTCTGCGGAGGTGCAGTCCCGTGTCACGTCGACCATGGCCACGCCTCCACCAGCCCTCCAAGGTCAAACCCAATCCTGATGTGGCCCTCAATGAAACTAAGTTTGAAACCCTGTTCTAAGGGAATTATTGAACTGCTGGATGCAATTGGCTAAAAATACCAAATCTGAGATGCAAAAGTGTGGATAGTCACTAGAGGGCAGCAGCAGAGACTCTTCTGCATCTGCGTTCTTTTATCTTTCTTGCTATCTGGATTTCTGCAACCCAGACCTGGCAGTCTTAAGTCTACCTTTCTGCCAATTCATTCACCAGTAATGAAGCAGTAGTCTCTCATTATTGAAGACTTTTGCAAACACATCACTCTGGAGAACAAGAAACAGTTACCCAGATTTCACCTTATTTCTCTCTATAGGCTCTTTCTGAATCTTCCTAGCATTTCAAGAACTGATAAAGAACAAGTGGGACAACGGTAAAGAAAGATTCCTGTCTAATAGAAGTAGAAAAAAGCACCTGTCAGCCATTCTAACTCACTATTCTTTGTTTTGCCTCTTCACTTCTTCCAACTAAATGCTTTTAGGTATTTGTTTCATCTTGGAATGGAAAGATGGGACTTCTTCTGCACAGGATCTAAGTGTCAAGAGCACTCAGCTAACTTGGAAGAAACTCCTGGAATGACCAAAACCTGGGGAGAATTGGTTTGCTATAGCTTTATAACCTCTGTAGAAAAAAGCAAGATATCAACAAGTGCACTGGGAAACCCTGTCATTTGCTCTTATTATTGTTCCAAATAGTTCTGTCTACCTTTGCACCTCCACCTTCAGGCAAACATATTCAGAATACATGAAACATCAAGGAAGGAGTAGGAGCAGGTGATCTGCATCATTGCTACTAGGGAAAGGAAAAGAGTAAAGGCTCATTTCCCTAATCACAAGGAAGGACATGATTCCAGAAGGAGCTGGCACAAGCTGCAGCTAAGGAACAACCATTTTGTTTTATTAACGGATTTATAATACGTTAATGTTTTGTTTTGTTTTTTTTAAAGAAAGACAATCCCTTGCATCATTCAAAGGCTGAGCTAAAAGTTGAAAAGTTGGATCTGCTCTGCCCTCTGCTGATTGGAGAAAGACATTGGCTTTAACCCAAAAAACTAAGGGAGGAGGCCACAGAGAAAAAAAAATCACTTTTGGAACAGTCTTTTACACTGGTACAATTCATCTTCCTGTCATCACTCCTATCTCCTCTTATTATATGCCCACCATAAAAGGAACCACACACATTAATGTGTCAGTAGCTATTTGTACAAGGCAGTCACTCTTTCTTCCTGCCCCCAACAACAAGACTTCTAGGAAGAGATGCTCGACTATTATCAATCAATAATTGCTCCACAATTCTTGCTAATCTATCACTGTATGCATTGCAGCCTAGTAGCTGCATGACAAAAAAATGTCCTCAAAAAGGAAAATATGTGCATCTCAGTGCTGTCCCATACCTTCCTCGTATATGTATAAATTGGTTCTATTAAACTTATCTCTTTTTTCTCTTCTCAGAATGCATTCAAGCCTTTATTAGATGAGGCTGTAGAGTTTATAGGAAATCCACCTCTCAAAACTATGCAACAATTTCACCACTGATCAAATTGTGTTGAGAAAATAATTGGCTGCTCTTCAGCCATTCAAATGCTGCTCCTAGGAAGAAAAAGAAATGCAACAGAAGTTAATAAATAAACCTTTAATGCAGTCAAGCGTTAAGGTCATAACACAAATTTGCCTCTGGTCGTACCATTTCCGAGGCTCAGCTGATGTCTGGGGTAGATAGATGGAAAATACCCTAAATCAATGTTATCTAAAATGCCCTTAAGCAGGAAATCCATTTGGATGACAAGTCAACTTTGAAAAATGGGAGTCTGTTCTAATTTAGCAAAGAGGCCCTTTCTGATTTAAATAATGCCAAACATATGCTAGGGATCCTACCTGCAGATTTTGCCAGACAATGCAGAACTTCCTGCCCTCAGCTGCTGATGCTACCACATCCTGTTTTCCTGATGGCAAATACCTACTGTTTTAGTATCAGAGCAAGAAACATTAACAGTGACAGAGAAAGGTCCTAATTTCAAGCCTGTGAGGCTTGCATCTCAGTCTTGAAGCTAAAATGAAGCCTACACTATAAATCCACTCTGCTCATTCATACCTGAAATGGAACCCCAGCCACGCATTGTCTGGGATTTCTTTGGAGTGGAGGCCAGGTTTCCATGGACACCTCCTGGCTCTCATTCACACACACCCCTTCCAAAGCAGATCCTCTTCTGCTGACTTTTACAAATGGATCTAACAGCCACCTGGGAAACAGCTGTCCCTAACATCTGTGAGAGCAGAAAGAATCACACAGCCAGTCTCCCTCTCTTCTCCAAGAAATGCAGTTGTGGGTTTTTTTGTTCAAGTCACTGGGTATCATAGGATATCTTCTCCCAATCTGACACAAGATTGCAAGCAGAGTTACAAATTTTCAGTGTTACTACTAGACAATACAGATTACCAAAATGTGTTGCTGTACTGAAGATAGATATAAGGTAGATGGATAGATAGACAGACAGACACTGCAGAAACAATTTGAAAATACTTTGGGGTTCACAGAATATTTTCAAAGGAAACAAAGTGGGTGCCTCTGGGTACTTTAAACTATAACTGACATAATTTATCTTTCATTATGATAATGAGATTTAGGGAATTGTAGTCCCAAGCATCAAAAAAGCACCAGGTTATTTCCAGAAGAAAATTATGTTAAAAGGAAACAGCTAAGCCTCAGATTCTGTGGGTTTTGCTTCACTTGCAGATAACTTGCAGATAACCAAAGCACAAACCTGATTTAAAATTTCTCTGTCAGCTAAGGATGTGCATTTAACTTTGTTGCCTCCCTAAATGACTTTCTGAACAATCAAGTGTTAACTTTAGTAACATAAAAAGTCAGTCAGGTCTGAAACTTGCTGCGCTAATTATAAAAACAAATTAGTTTACTAATAGAATAAAACAATGTAATTAACTTTTAAAAATAATAATGAGGTAGTCATGGTAGAAAGGTAGAAACATTTTACTTCATAATTATTTTGTCTTTCCTCCCCTGAAATATTGATCACTCTATATATTTGAAATGGAAATTAAAATAAAGATTTGGTGGCTGTTCCTCTTCTTGTTTGGAGATGCTATCAACAGCACCAGGCATGAATTTTTGAAAATAATTTCATCTGATCAAATAATAGCTATCTACTAAGCTATTCCTCCATAAGACTGAACAAATACTGGTAGTTCTTAACGACCACAATTCAGCCCAAAATTTCCTTTGGCAAGCAAGACAGTTGTTAAGTGAGTTTTGCCCCATTTTACGACATTTCTTGCCACAATTGTTGAGTAAATCGCTGCAGTTGTTAAGATAGTAACATGGTTGTTAAGTGAATCTGACTTCCTGATTGACTTTGCTTATCAGAAGGTTGCAAAGGTGATCACATGATCCTGAAACATTGCAACCGTCATAAATACGCACCAGCTCCCAAGCAGTCGAATTTTGATCATGTGACCAAAGGGGATGCTGCAACAGTCGTAAGTGTGAAAAACTCTTATATGTCATTTTTTTCACTGCTGTTGTAACTCTGAATGGTCACTAAACAAATGGTTGTAAGTCAAGGAGTATCTGTATCATCTCTATTGAATGACTGGACGCGTGGAGGCTGAAAATGGGACATGCGGAGGCCGAAAATGGGGTGTGCAAAGCGGCAATGGGCAGAGGCGATGGGCGGCAACGGCGGCAATCCCCGCAGCCTGGAACAGCTGATTGGCGGTATTCTGGGAGGCAGATCCAACCGCCAATCAGCTACTCATGCTAAATCAGGCTGGGCTGAAGCTGACCAGGCTGTTTGCTGCAAGGAGGCAAATTGCTGGGAGGCAGAGGCTGAAGGGCGGGGCTTCGGCAACATTTGCTGTATAAGACGCACAGACATTTCCACCCACTTTGGGGGGGGGGTGTCTTATAGATCGAAAAATACAGTAGTTGGTGATTTTTGGGATGACTGTGTATGAGGTAGACTGATCTACTGTTCATCTGAAGGTAAGAAGCATTTCAGGCACAGAGAAAGATTTTCTACTATTGAAGTGTCAAGCTATCTGGTTATCTCACACAATCCCAAGTGCTGTTACTGTGTTTCCTGTCTTCTAATATAAAATGTTATGAGGCAGAGGTGGTACAAAGCTGAATGAGAAAGTTGCATATTTATTATACCCTGGTCAAGGAATTAAGGAGTCTACAAAGCAGATACCTAAATGCTTTTGTATTGCAATGATTCTAACAAACAACAATCACTAAATGAAGATCTGTCAAATGGCAATTCTCCATGGTGGTACAAGACAGATTATTGATCAGGGTCCCCACCCCCAGACTGCGGAGCAATAGTGATCCGTGGCCTGTTGGGAACTGGTCTGTGCAAGTGACTGAAGCTTTATCTGGTTACGTGTGGGATCTAGGTTGCACGCATGAAACTATCCCCCCTCCCCATCCCACTGGTCCATGAAAGACAATTTTGCTTCCAAAGCCAGCCCCTGTAGCCAGAAAGCTTGAGGACCACTGTTATAGATGATGTCATAATCCCAAAAAAAAAGAAAATGAAAATAGTCCCCAATCCTACCCCATGCTTGTAATCTAGCCAAGGTCACCAGACTTTGATATCAGTTGATTCATTTTCTGTTTTAAATATATATATTTATTTTAGTTTAAACTGTCTGCACCAGTCTTCATTAGTGAGGATCCAAATTGCCCTAAAAAAGGGCAATATTTAAATATAATTCTTTTCATATTTCATACCCCTCCAGGCAAATTCCAAATTGGTTGGTAAAACCTGTACAACCTACTCAGTTGTACGTTTTCTTGTTCAGGAAGGTCAAGCAAAATATCCTAGCCATAAACCTCCACTAATAGCCATCTTGCTCAGCACCAAGATGATCCATTATTGGGAAGATGTAATTAGCAATGAAACCTATTATTAGATTTAATAACAATCTAATTATTTCCAAAGTCACTTGGTTTCTGTCTCCTTCCACAAAGATTCTTCTAGCGATCCAAAAATATAAATTATTTCTATCCTGCTGTAATCAAATTAGAAGTCAGCTCTACTTCCACCCAATCACTGAAAGTTAGACTGGTTTCCGAACCAAGAAATCAATGAAACAGTTCAGTAGGTACTGAATTAACTTTGAGTGCACAAGCTCCAAGAAAAAAAAATGTTACCTTTAAACCGAACATTAGTGTAATGATTCTTGCAAAAGAAAAGCTACAATAAACACACTGAAGCTACAATCTATAGTACAACCTTCAGACTTGATGGTAAACAGAGGGATTCCCAAGAAACAATCTTATCCCTGGCAGAGGAATAACTTAAACGCTCTGCATCCACTCTGTCTTTTGCTTCCTTCTTATCATAACATCAGCAAAATATTCCACAGCAGAAAAAGTTAAAACACCTACCTGGCTTGGTGTCCACCAAGATGGAAGGGCAGAGGAAAGCTTGGAAACTGGAAGCACAGAGCTCACTGACCGTGCCCATAGTGGCAGCACAAGATTACGCCCTCCCAAGATTGGGTGGGAAAAGCTGCCCTTGGACAGCCAACAACAACCTAGCAAGCCAGAGTGAGCAAGGAGACCAAGGTGGAGAGCAGAGGTTAGAACTTAGAGAAGTCCAGCATCAAATGTTCAGCTGCACCTGCCACGCCAACAGGGCCAAGGAAGAGAGAAATACAGAGCAAGGGATCCCCAGTCTGGCTGGAGCAGAAGGAACAGCAGAGGCTCCCACACACTGAGCCTAGCCAATCCCAGCTCCCTGCCAGGAAACTATTCCTAGTGCTGCAGTGTGCAGCTGACAAGACACACAAAACCATTCGGACGGCAGTTCGGTTTTGGAATTTTTTTCCAGATGCCCCTTCTGCTGGCTCCACCTCAGCCACTCCCTCGAACGGGTCTGGGAAGGTTTGGGCAAAGAGTATTTTTAGGGTGGTTTTATCCAGCTTCATCATTTGAGTTTTAAGCATCTAGTGAGCAGGGCTGTTGCATAGCAACTGTCACCGCATAAAGGAAAGGTGCATGAAAATATAGTGTATATGGACACCAAAGATTGGCAAATACATATGTGTAGATGGAAAGTGCAACATAGCAACTGGGTAGGAGTTGCAAAGCAAGGAAATTGGCAGAATTGTTGCCTCGGTCCCTGCAATATTATAAAGAAGACTCAGGAATAAATTCCATGTGGTTATTTCTGGTAGTTCAAATCTTTGTCAGGAAGTAAAAACCTTTTCCAAACAAGTTGGCTAGCATTACTCTAATTGTACAAGTTTCAGAATGTATAAATTGCAGTTGCATACTATACTGAAGACCAAACAACTATGAGTGTGTTTTCACTTGTGTTCTGAAAAGGTCATTAATCTTCATGAAGAGAGCAATGTCAGCTAAGGACAAACTGGCTAGTACTTCCTTCGACACAGCTTTTATTTGGCTGAGAAGAATAGCAGTCCTGATGATTACATTTGTCCCTAGGGCCTAGGCAGTGCATCAGCTTCTTCTATATGTTAACAGCTGCTCTTAAAAAGATAGGTTCTTATAAACAGGAAACCAACTTCTGGCAAAAATGAGTCATGCAAAATATGTAAAATAGATATAAACACATGTATTGAGCAGCAGCAGGAGCATGATAGTGGTCCTGTAAGAGAGCCAACCTGCACCCTACATGCTATGGGATTGGCCATATGGGATGGTGGCCATTTTAGCCATCATCTTTATTATAAAACATGACTTGAGACTAAGAGGGATTAGAGTCTGCCTGAAAATATAGGGCACTCTTGCTGTTCTTTTATAATTTTATCTTTGATGACTAAGTGGTGAATGGGACTGGACTGAACTAACAATCTCTGTACTGGAAGTGTTGGGGAGAAGACATGGAGTGAGCTGGAACTACTTACTCCTTTTCAGGTGAGAAACGGAGAGATGTTCTGTCTCTCCCTGGTAAGAGCAAGATTTATGTCTGGCATAGGCGGTAACCAGGCCAGTTGACTAGGGTTTGAATGGTGAATGCTCACAGAAATGCACTGGTACCCAGATCAATTGGCGATTTTGCTGGTGTGTGTTGTTCAGGTGAGGAATCAGCTGATATCTGAATATCTGAATAAATAATTACTATTGTTATCTGAGGTGTGATGAGGCCTTTTGATGTGGAGGAAGAAGACTAAGGTCATGAGAAATGGGTATTGGGATGGGGGAGAAGTCAGGTAGTGACAAAGGGGAGGCAAGAGACAGAGGGTAGGTAAATCTTGGGGAAGGCAATCCGAATATTTGGTCCCAATGCCTGCCCTCCACCACCTGTGTTTGGCCCTGAAGTCTGTTCCCTGGAGTGTTGGTGGCCCCAGTCCCCATCTGTTGATACTTAATGCAATGTTGGGCTATAATAAAGCTTGTCTCAACTATAATTATAAATGAGAGCTGACCTGATATGCATTACGGAAACCTGATTGGGCATAAGGATGTGGGGGAGGTCCTCTCTTTGAAATATGCCCACCTCAGCTTTGGATGTGGCACTAGTTGGGACTCCGGGATAAGGTGGGTATGCGGCTATTGTCATCCAATAAATTCTGGTGGCTGCCAGGGTGCTGTTCCAGAGATAGCCAGAAATCAAAACCCTATTTGTGATGTTGGGTCTTAAGGATGAGGTGGAGTCGATGGTAACAGACCAATCTTCCTGTTGCACAGCTGCTTTCATCCTAAGCTGCTGAATTCTAAGAACAAGTTGGCAGTGGAGTTCCCCAGACTTATATATATGGTTCTGAGGACTTCAATCTGTTTTCTTTAGACCAGAGGGTGGCTTAGGAGTTCATGGCTGCCACAGTAATCATGGCCCTGATCCAGATTATCAACCGGGTCTTATTTTTGGGGAAACACGGTTAGATTTGTTTTTTGTTTTGGGGCAGTGGCAACATGATCTGAAGTTGGGAAATATTCTCATTTATCCCTCATATATGGATCACTGCCTAATAGTTTCAGAGTACTCCTAGTTACTCTCTCTCTCTCTCTCTCTCTCTCACACACACACACACACACACACACAAGCTGCAAGGACATGGGACATATTTGATTGGTCTGCCCCAAGACATGGATTGACCAGTTGGGATTCCAGAGGGTCTTATAATTAGCTTTATTGCATGGGTTAATTAAAGTCTTAGTCATTGCTTGCAATGAGTGGGTGACAGTTGCCTAGGATTTGATCATACCTGTGCAGATTTTTGTCCATGCACCTCTCATATACACCCCTGGTTTTCAAAGGAGCTCCGGAAGATGAAATGGACAAAAAGATGCCTAGAGCTTTGCTGGAGGATGGCAAAGTGCAAATCTGACTAAACACCAGGTAAGAGCCTTGATTAAGAATTACCAATGGCCAATTGGACAAATCATAGACTTGCTTATCACGATGAACAGTGGAGAATAACTTGCTTGCAAGGTAGCTCAAAAAAGAATTCATCACAATACCCCCAAGTCTCCAATCCACACCTGAGTCTTCCTAAAAGGCTGTTAAAGAGGTTTAGAGGAAAAGGGTGGACAATTACATGCCCTAATATAGGTGTTTTCCTCATATGACCTGACTTTATTATTCTGTGCCAGTTCTTCCTGCTTCTTATTGGAAGCAATATTTAGCCATTGTACTCCAGTTTCTTCACATCTGTAGAATATTTACTGCAATATTCCTACAAGCAGTTAAAAGCTAAAATGTTATAATAAGGAGGTCTGATGATATCCTTTCAGTTTTGTAATTTGATAAATTATGGGATAAGCTTGGTCAGGAGAGAGAGGAAGCTCATTAAATAAATTAAGCAAAAGACTAAGCCAAGACAGATAGTTTTTATTTGGCTGTAATCTTGTTGCTTGTCAGTTTTAAAAAATGAAGAAAGTCAATGGTCCACACATTAATACACAAACCACAAGCAGAGGTTGTTGTTTTTTTAAATGGTCCCTTTTTTTCCTGTTTGATAATCTTCAAGCAATAGTTTATGCAATTTTTCATATTTATTACATAATCTATAGGCTATTGAATAGAAATAGTTTAGGAAGCTGGCAGAAAACCATGCCACTCAATGCAATAGCAAATATAAAAAATTAATTTACCAGAAAAGTTTTTGCTGTAGAAGGGAGAACAGGAGGAAGAGAAAGAAGAGGGAGGTGAATACACAGGCGATATAAGGAATGAAAGAGTCCAGAGGGAGGCTGTGCAAGAAATGGTAGCTCTCTTTCTTACAAATACACATGCACACGGATGTGGAGGCTGGCACGTCATTGAACACCTCACAGAAACTCATTGTTGAGGTTCAAATTCTCCTCAGCATTAATTTAAATCTTTACGATACCAGCCCATCAATTGTTTTGGAATCTACAGGTAATTAAATACATTTTCTTAGGGATGCCCATAGATTTATTTCTACTTTCCAGGCAGCTGAAATCTCCTAGCAATCTCATTTATAGATTCAATTCCTCTTTTGAGAATGGAGTTGTAACAGCCCTGAAAAACCTTGTTTTTTTCCTACAATCACAAGATGTCTTTTTTTTTTTCCTTGCATCATATCTCATGACTACAGTGGCTGAATTGCATCAACTGGCCAGAAGCTTTTTGGCAGAAACAGTTGAGTATTTACAATCTTCATTGTAAGCAACTATCTTCATTGTTATTTCATACAGGATGGGTCTAAGTGCCCAGTGGATCTTACTTTTTGCGCAAGTCCATTCTTAAATGCTTTTTGTAGCTGAGCTCTGATACTTTACTAGCAGTAATCTGGAATGTATGGTGCAGAAAAAAGGGAGTATTTGCAGTATAAGCTATCATGGGAAGGGTTAAACTTTCTTCTTCCCAATGCCTATTCTGTTTTGCAAATTGGTTCCAGTTTCTCTTCCTGAGTTCATGTTATCTCACCATGCTCTAGTATAATTGTTTATGGCCCTCATATCTCTTCCAATCACCCTTTTCAACTGTTAGTCAGGTTAGGGATATATAACTTATCACATCATTGAATGGCCATTTTCAATGCTCCTTTGGCAATAAGGACTCCTTTTAAGTAGGTATGGGATCGGTTTTCATTCCAAGATAGTCATGCTCCAATAAATGTTAGTATCAGGCTCCTAGGACTAGTGATTGTAAAATTTGGTTCAGCTTTCCTATTTGTAGAATATTGTGTAGCTTTGGTGGCTTTAATAAATTACCTAGTTTGTAGGGGTATTGTGAAGTAGCCAAATATCCAAGTACAGAAAGCATTTCAAATATAAATTGGGTTAATGTTATGTTCTTCGAACAATAATAGCAAATGATTAACAATCCATTCCACTCTTTCTTCATATTTTAATGGCAATTTAGCATGGATTTTCTCATGCTACCACCTTTATTTTCACATTATGCTTCTTAGTAAGAAGTAGTAGAGTAAGGTGTCCAGGCTTAGTCTTACATATGACATCTGCAATATGGAGTAAGGACAGGACCAATTGGTTTTCGCATATTTTATCCATGTAGCACAGGAACAATCCTCATTTTATCTCAGGCAAACCATGATATTTTGTTCACGTTAGGATCCCTAATGTCAAAATTGCACTGAGTATTATCACCTGCATCCCATCAGTTAGAAACCATGCCATGTGCTGACTCATAAGTTGACCAAATACAAAAATGAACAACCAGTATGGCAGAAGCTCCTTGAGAAGATTGGGCGATGGGATTTACAGAAAAAAATGTAGCCTGAATCTTAAAACTTAAAATATGAAGAAAGAGTGGAATGGATTGTTAATCATTTGCTTTTATTGTTTGAAGAACATTACATTAACCCTAGTCTTGGGACCTAAGCCAGGTTTTAAGAGCTTACCAGAATCCTAGGAGAAGGCGCAGTTCTTATCTCTGGGGCTATGCTGTTCCAGAGGGTGGGAGCTACAACACAGAAGGAACACATCCTCTGTCCCACAAGATGACAATGTTTAATAAATAGGACCTGGAGTGCACTCACTCTGCAAGAATGTACAAAGTGAGTAGAAATGATTGAAGATAAGCAGTCCTCAGATATCCAGGCCCTAATGCCATACAGAGCTTTATAAGTAATAATCAGGACCTACAGTATGTCACAGAAGTGAGTACACTCCCTCACATTTTGTAAATATTTAAGTATATCTTTTCATGTGACAACACTGAAGA
>JANHFL010001644.1:45963-57427 GCA_032468155.1 Oxyrhabdium leporinum | reverse complement strand
CTGCCCTCAAGGAAATAGTTTGACACCTCTTGTCTACAGTGTCTGGAAAGCAACTACAAATCAACTGAACCTACAGTGGTATAATTGGGTATTAAAGACAATTTTGGAGATGCCATATTATAACAGACTTAGCCAAAATTAAAAACTCCAGGAACATGGAAAGAAAACCTCCCAGCACCCCCTCATCTGGGGCCTCGCTAAACTGCGCTCACCACGAGATCGGAGGTAGCCGCCAAAGATCTGGTGCACCAACGTGGTAGCCTGAGTCTGACGATCCAACCTGAAAAGACAAGTCACTGGGTGACTAGATTTCAGAAATGCTTTCATTTAAAACAGGGATCCCCAAACTCTTCTGCTCATTGCTCTCTTCATGAGGCTTCAGATGGTTCATTCACCCCCAACATTTATTATATGAAAATGTAATAAATACAATGTTAAACCATAGAACCATAAATAGTAACAATAATAATCAATAATCCCATTGATCCTTGGAGGTCAGTATTGATCACTGGGGAACTCTGATTTAAACTGGGTGGCCTAAACAAGGATAACGAATGTTGCTACGCTATATTTTCCAGGAATTGTTAACTAGCATGGCCTATAATGAGGCATGATGTAGCTCAAAAATATCTGATAAAATGCAATTCTTATGAGTTAAAACACAGCAATCAAAATCACCTGGCATGAATTTCCTCCTCTCAAGAGCAAAGAATACCTGCAACTCTGGGTTAAACTGATGGGTTTTGGGTTTTCTATGAGCTTGATTGTTCTCCTCAAATGTTTCTGTTAACAGTGCACTGATGATGTTATCTAGCTTGGTAACAAAACATCTTCAGGAAAATGACTAAGTTCAGAGAACACCAAGAACTTAACATGCTGTGGTGGCACAGTGGTTATTAGGGTGCAATACTGCAGGCTACTTCTGCTGATTGCCAGCTGACTGCCATTTGGCAGATCAAATCTCACCAGGTTCAAGGTTGACTCAGCCTTCTATCCTTCCAAGGTGGGTTAAATGAGGACCCAAATTGTTGGGGGGCAATATGCTGACTCTGTAAAACCACCTAAAGAGGGCTGTAAAGCACTGTAAAACGGTATATAAGTCTAAGTACTATTGCTATTTCTTCCTTTGATAGGAATTTTTGCTATCCTTAAAGCAAGGATTACTTGCTTCGATATTTACTTCCATAGCAAGGAAAGCTAGACCTAGTCACCGTTGCTCATGTAGTATGCATTTCTCCCCTTCCCCATATGTGGGAAAGCTAATGCTTCATTAAGCAAATTTAACGAGATGACACAATTACAAGACCAGCGTTCTCTCCCAAGCACACAGCAAGCGAGCTAGTTGTTCATACTTAGTGTAACCGTTGAGGCAGGCCTTTTGCATGGCATCAATGGTGTAGCGCAAGAACTCATGAGCATCCTCCTGACTACCGAAACGGAAGTGCCGTGCAATCTCTGCCAAAGAAGATTGAAAAAAAAAAGAACTTCTTATAGAACACCTCAGAACAGTATCAGAAACAGATGTTATTATTCAACCCAGTATGAAAACTCACAATTTGTTCCTCATAAACTGACCACCACCCAAACCAAACTCTTCACCTAGCATATCTAAGAAAAATGTTGATGAGTAAAACAAGAAATAAAATATAGTAAAAAATGTTTTTGAAAGAGCCAGTTTGGTCCAATGGCTAAGGCTATTATAGGCTAGAAAGTGGAAGACTCTGAGTTCTAGTCCAGCTTGGGCCATGAAAGTCAGCTGGCTGACCTTGAGCCAGTCACTCTCAGCCCAGCCTACCTCACAGGGTTGTTGTTGTGGGGCAAATAAGAGGAAGGCTTGATGGATATTATCACTGCCTTGAGTTATTTGTAAAAATATAAATAAAATAATAAAAAAATAACATTTTTAACTTTTACCCTCACAATCTTTCAGATGCGTTTAGTTATATCTTGAAAAATCCTGAAAAACAGCATCTCTGGACCACAACTTTTACACTGATGGCTGATGTGTCTTAATGCTTCTCTTTGTAACCATAAGTTCGAGAAATCTTGCTTTTAAAAAAAACCAAAAAACCCCAGCATTCACACGTGAAAGTATTCAAATCATGGTCAACATCTCAAAAGGATCACTGGTCTCTTGCCCTGTATGAACTGGACAGGTAGACAGTATTCCAACCCCCTGCTTACTTTTAAGATCTCTGATGAAGGACACAGGTTTGATGGCATTACCACTATTGGCAAAAGCTTGGATCATGTGATTCTGCATTATGCACATCATGCAGAAGCCTCCCTGGTGACCTGGAAGAGGGAAAAAAATGGCTATTTTCATCAATAGCTACATTACACATCTTCCGTTGTATCACTTTTTTTTTTGCCAGAAGCAAAATAAAGATAGAACCTGCACTTAAAACCCTCACTGTACTAAAATAGTTTACCCATTGAGTTGTGATCAGACCTATATGGACCATCACTCAGTCAATCTATTATCTATCTACCTACCTACCTACACATCCACCCATCCATCCATCCATCCATCCATGTTGTCTCTTTCCCTCTTTTATCTGCTGGCTAAAGGCCATAATAAACAATATAAATTGATAACATGACAGTTTAACAACTTGCTAGCCTGACTCCAAGCTTCTCTGCCACATACCTACAAATCTCAACGCAATGCTACCCGTTAAGTAGCTCAGACAGGAAAACACTATTCAAACAAGGGCAAATTTTTCTAAAGTATGTGCATTAAGCTGCTGGTACCTTTTGAGCGTAAAATGACCCTTGCTGCTATTTAAATAGCTCATCTGACTTTTAAAACAAAACCACCAATGTTGCCATCTACCTACCTCTACCTAGTCATAGATGTACACTCTTCAACTAAGAGTCAGTACCACTAGTAAGGAAGGGATGACAACGTAGTGAGGGAAGCAACTCTTACGTAACCCTACAGCTGGCTCAAGATCTTCACAGCTGACAGCATAGTCTGCCAGTTTCCCACCACAAGCATGTATGCAATGAAAGGCAACTGCTAGCTCAAACATGATACAGTGGGCTAACCTTGGATTACTCACCCTTCTCCTATCCCCACAAGCCACGAAAAACCCACACAAAAAAAGCTCACACAACACTGCAGGCCCATTAAAGATAGTCCTCGACTTACCACAATTTGTTTAGTGGCCGTTCAAAGTTACAAAGGCACTGAAAAAAAGTGACTTATGACCATTTTTCACACTTAGGACCATTGCAGCATCTCCATGGCCACATGATTTACACTCAGATGCTTGACAACTAGTTCATATTTAAGACGGTTGCAGTGTCCCGGGATCGTGTGATCACCTTTTGTGACTTTTTAACAAGCAAAGTCAATGGGGAAGCCAGATTCACTTAACAACTGTGCTACTAATTTAACAACTGCACTGATTCATTTAACAGATATGGCAAGAAAAATCGTAAGAGGGGGCAAACCTCACTTAACAAATTTCTCACTTAATAACATAAATGTTGGGTTCAATTGTGGTCGTAAGTTAATGACTACCTATATTACAACTGGGTTCAAAGTAACTCTGTCACAAGAAGCACTGCTCCTAGATGTCAGTTACAGAAATCAAAGGCCCCAGTAATGGAACATATCCAAATCCTAAACAAAAAAACTCAAATACAGCAGAATCTAAAATTACAGCCTAACTTCATTATATAATACTTTCTTAAGAGAAAACGACTTAAGATAACTCCTAGTGTGTTAAACACATTGAGATTCTTTTCATGTAAGTCTGTTAAAGCATAACCTCATATATGATATTGGAAAAATCCTAATGTTTTCCACAAAACACTATCAGAATAGAGGAATCAATAATTTGTAATTATAAATTGTAGAGCAATTCAAAAAGTAAGCTCCGATTGAGAGGAAAAAAGATTTCCACATTAAATGGGCAGAATTATAGTAGAATTTGAAATTATATTTTGGAATAAATAATCATCATCTAAACAGCACTTCTGAACGGTCAAATATTTTTACCTGCCTAATCTTGCTATGATCCTTACTACAATCCTGTAATGTAAAAGGGTATAACCTCCTCCCACAATGCATGGAAGATTAACTCCAATTGGGGATCCTATGCCCATGGGATTGATGAGATTGTGGCAGAAGCAAAACCAGACATAATTTTCTAGTTTTGGAGACAGTAATTCTGCCTGCATCGATGCTCTAAAAGCAATAATGGGGATGGGAAAGGAGCAGCTTAGCAGAAGCAGCCCTCAATCCATCCAATCCCTTCCAATGCCCCCAACACACACCAAAAGACATATACTAACAATGTTGTGCACATGTACCCTCTAAATGCCTCATTCCCTGATCAGTCACCTTCCCTGGTTGCTCTGCCAGCCATAACCTTATATTTTTTAAAACGTCATCCTTCATAGGCCTTGGAAAATGAAACAGGTTGTTCCTGTAGCTCTAAAGAGAAAAGAGATATGAACAAATGGAGGCATACAGCACTGCAAAACACACACAAACTCATCTACACACTTACAATTGCGACTATGCTCCTTGGAAAGCAGATAATTTGCTAGAGGTGGGGTGTACGTCAGACACTGCAGAGTTGAGTTGAGGAAACAGGTGTTGCCCAGATTGTGGAGACCAGCTCCAACACGGTACACCCGCTCCCATTTTAGAGAGAGTCGCTCCAGAGGGAAGAGGACCTTTTGGGGAGCTGGCACCCCATCACTTCCCGACACATGCTCGTTACCTGTTGGAAGAAAAAGGAGAAGTCAGCAAGTCAAAAACAAAACAAGAACTCGTTCTCCAATAGACAAGCACAGCAAACGAGGCAGGCACCTTGTTTTCGTATGGGTCCTTCTTCAGAGCCCTTGTGCCGACTGCAGTTTTCTGTCCTTGGGTTCAACAAAACGTACTTGCTCTTGAGGGTCTCCAGCTGGTAGGAGAAGTTTTTGGAGGCTGGTTCAAACTCAATCTTTTGCAGCAAAATCTTCTTGGCAGAAGCTGCCAACAATTTACCCAGTTCAACATCATCAGCAGAGTCTTTTCGCCCAGGCTTTAGGGCTTCTTTTAATTTGTCCACTATCGGCATGGTGCATCACTTGGTAAAGGCTACAACCACCATCCTAGCAAGGCAACTTCACTCTGCAAAAAAAAAGGTTATTCAACCTCAAAATCAAATTCCTCCAACTCAGCCCTCTTTTCTCTATACTGTAGTAAAATCCACTCTCAAATATGTTATTGAGACAATCTGATAATTCTTTTTTTACTTCTACCTCTATTTTGCTTGCCGTGTCTCTCATCTTCCTATGCTAAATATGGATTATAAGGACTGGGCAGGTACCTTTTTAAATTGCCACGAACTTTATGATGCTTTAGAAATCATGATCAACATGAATTTGGTTTCCACAACACAGCTTCTGTTAAAAAAATCTATAACCAATCTATTTTTAGATTAATTATCTAATCTTTATAAACAATCAGGTAAATTCAGAGCACATCTGTAATTCAGATTTCCAAACTGTAAAATTTCAAATAGAAATATGTAGCAATAAATATATACTATCTATTAAGATACAGGAATAAATTCCCATGACAAAAACTAGAAATATACTTATTTGAAAAGCTGGATTGTATAAAAAATACAATTATTTTTTTTTACATTTCTGAAAAGCCTACAATTTAATGTACATCATTAAGCCTTTTAATGTATTCTTTAGCATCTCATACCTCCTGGACCCAAAATTCTCTACTCAGTAAACAGATTTTTTTTCCAAAAACCCAACAAAGGATTAGATTATATAATAGTTTTTTGCTGCATATGAGGGCTCTAGATGTATTTTCATTTTGCTTTGCAACTAACTGGAAATTAATTTGTAAATGATGCATTTCTCTTTTTTGAAATGACTATGCTCTGGAACATGCAATTCACATTATAGACTTTAATGAGGTGTGAAATTTGCTTAGTCTTTAGACAGACAAATTAGCAGCCATAGCAAGAAATACAAATAACATAAATAAATAAAAAGGCTTACACTATTATCTGACCATTTCCTGGATTGCCTTGAAATTTGATTGGCAATAGTTTTACTTTCCATTAAGAAACCCCAAGGGTCCCTACTAATAGAAGATTAAAACATGCTGCCAGGCTGAATAGATGAATCTTTCTTATAAATATAACAGGCTTTGCTGGAGGAAAAATTCATATCGTACTCTGTTTTTGAAGGAAACATCATGTGTCTCTTTTTTGGGAACCAGGTATTTTTCCAGGGTGTGTATGTGTGTGTGCGCATGTAGGCGATTGTATACATGGAATGCTATCACACACATTACAGCATACTATTATCTGAACAAGAGCACCTTCCTAAAATAAACAGTGCCAGAAAAGTTTCCTCAGTCTACCTTGCTTCAAATTTGCCACTCACATTTTTCCCCATTCTCCCATTAGAACATAGAGGGATCACAGTTATCTAACAAAACAGTCTCCCACACCTGGGATCTTCTAGATGTGCTGGATTACATCACATAAATTCCGGCTCGTGGGCAATAAAATACAGCATACCTGGAGGGCACCAGGTGTCATATCCAAAACAAATCTCACCCACTTGGCAAGTGGCAGCATCTAAAGGGGGCAGCCAAGGACACACAAGATACGGATGCTAAAGAAACGGCATGGGAAGTTGTTGGGTTTTTTTGGAGGGGGGGGGGAGAGCTGCAGGCGCATTATTGCACCTGAGAGCATGTCGGGAGAACTGAATCATCGGGGAGAAGAGAATGTCACTGAGTGCCTAGAAGCAAACTTCTGCAGCGCAGGCTCACAAAGGTATTCTATCCGAGATGAAAGGGAGGAAGGGGGGAGGTTACTCTGTGAGATAACAGGCCAAAAGGAGCCCAGCGTTTAGCAAAAGACATTGTTGCAAGGAATCAGCAGAAATGCCCCCGTTCTAAGGGGGCAATGCTTCATCTACCTTCCGTTCTGTTCAAGACAAGACAAGAAGGGACTCAACTCTTCCCCCCTCTCGCCCTCTGTCCTTCCCCACCTCCCTTCCTTTGCAAAGAGCGCGCGCGCATTAGACCCACCAGCCACAGTGTGTGCCCAGAGTTTGGGGTCAGCCACGCGCAGCCCGCCCTCCCAAACCGGACACGCGGTTCTCCCCAGCGCAGAGATCCTTGGCCGAGGCTAATCCGGCGGCCCTCACAGCAAAATTCCAAGGCGCTCCAGAGCCTCCGGCGTTCGTGCAAGGGCACCTACGCGCGTCGCCTTCCGAAGACGGTGCAGGCAGGGCCTGGGCTCATAGCGGAGGAGGCTCCTCCTCGGCATGGCCCCGATTCACCGGATACGCCACGGGGATTCGAGCAGCAGTCGCTCGCCCTGGCGCCGGGGTCCATCAGTCCAAGCAGCCACGGCCCAGAGGAAGCCGAACAAGGGCTGCATAGGAATAGCTGCGGTGCCGAAAAGGGGCAGAGGGGAAGCGGGGGAAGAGTCACGCAGCCAGGCAGTCGGACTTCCGAGCGATCGCTCTCCGCGAGCAGCCACCACCCGTGGCCCAAGCCGTCTCCGTTGCACCGGCCCCCTCGCTCGCCCAGCGCTCCTCCTCCGTTCTCAGCCCGACCTTTCACTCACCATCCGGAGCGGTCCCTTGCGCTCCTACAGCGTGTGCGCATACACAACACGTGTCCAACGCAGCGCAAAGGAAAGGCGAGAGCGCAGCTGCTAGGCCGCGAAGCCAGGCCCTATCCGACTCCTGACGGGGCGGAGAAACGAAAGCCAACCCTGCCCGCCCTGCTCTGACGCAAGGCAGCGGCGTCTGCCCCTTCGCACGTTTCCGGGAGGCAGCGCCGCCTGGCTGGGTCGTCTTTGGTGCAAGCGAGCCGCGAAGCAATGGCTTTGCTGGTAGGCAGCAGAGGCCGCTGTGTCCCTCATCCCCTCGCTTTGCTACTCTTTCGATTAAAAGTTGCCGCTTGGCCGACTCTCTTGAGCGGGTCTACGACAACCCGCCACGGCCCACTCGCAGCAGGACAATTTGCCACCGCCAACTTTCAGCTGCACGACTGGCCGCGGGGCAAAAGTTACACTAATATCGAAGCAATAGTGGAATACAGATAGTCCTCGGCTTACCACAGCAATTGAGCCCATAATTTCTGTTGCTAAGTGAAACACTTGTTAAAAATGAATTTTGCCCCATTTTATGACCTTTCTCACCACAGTTGTTAAGTGAATCACTGCAGTTGTTAAGTAACATGATAGTTAAATGAATTCGGCTTCCCCATTGACTTTGCTTGTTAGGAGGTTTGATTCCAGGACCTTGGGACGTTGCAACCGTCATAAATATGAGTCGGATGCCAAGCATCTGAATTTTGATCACATGATCTTGTGAAAAATAGTCATAAGTCACTTTTTTCAGTGTCATCAGTTTGGTCACTAAATGAACTGTTGTAAATCAAGGATTACCTGTAGAACAGGGGTGTCAAACTCAAGGCCGGCTTGTGGGATGCTTAAATCTGGCCCATGGGGCTGGTCTGAAAATATCAAAGGACCAGCCATGGTGCCTCTGCTGGCCAAAACGGACCGTGGGAGGCCACATGTGGGTCCCCACGGCCCATTTTTGGTCTCCACAGCTTCCTGCAACACTCTGCTGGCCAAAAATGGGCCCCACGGAGGCCCCACAAGGCCCCTGCGCAGCCCGGCATTTTTAGCCTTCCCAGGCTCCAGCAGCACTCTGCCAGCCAAAACTGGGCCACGCAGATGCCCTGTGTAGCCTGTTTTTAACCTCCTCAGCCTTTCATCCGGGAGAGTGCTGCAGGACGCCATGGAGGCCAAAAACGAGGCGTGGGGGAGCACATTTTGGACAGCAGGGTGCTGCAGGAGGCATCCGTCCCATCTCCCCCCCCCCATTCCCGTCCCCCTGCCAGCCCAGAGAGAACTACAATGCTGATCCAGCCCGCAAAGAAATGCAGATTGGCACCCCTGCTGTAGAATCATTAAAGGAAGGATGCCAAACAAGGTACAAAACGAAATGTGAATGACAGGAATTAAAATAATTTAAATTATTTTAAATAATTAAATTGAATTGTTGAACTGTCCTGCAGTGAGTTGGCTGCGGTGAGTTGTCCCGTTTACCTCTTGAACACCATTGAAAACAGGGAGGGAGGGGAAGGTGGGACATTCCCAAGGCAGCTTCGGGTCTAGAAGCCAGGGTCCTGCACAGAAGCAATTGCAGCTCCTACAGCGATGATCCAATTTAAGTGACCACACATAGCAATGCTCAGAGGATCCATCATCAGGATTTTAGACAACACAGGGTAGATGGTTCTCTTTTGAAGCCAAAATTTATTCTTTGTGTGATTTTATTCCCAGATAAATATTGGGAGGACTGATGAGGTGGGGCTGGCCTAAACTGGCTTCTAAATATTTATGCCGGGGAGAAAAATTAGTATTGGAGAAGTTATTTAGAGCTGTGAATAGCAGTAGTGAATACTCAACTCCTTTTAACAATCCAATGGATTCTTCTAACTCCATATGTAGAGCTTCAATTGGAATTGTGCATAGTTAGTTAGAGCTACTGTATCTGAGCTGCAAGAATCCGGACGATTGCTACACAATAAGCAAAAACAAAAATTGTTTCTCTGCCGTTTTAGTGTTCATTCCAATATCTAATGATTATTCCACTTCTATGAACCTTGTTGGGATTTGGGGATGGGGTATGCCTTTGAGTCTTGACTCCTGGTAACTGGACAGTGTGTGCAATTTCTGGGCAAGATTTGCCCTTGCCTCCTTCGAAGAGCAGAGGGAGGGTGACTGGCTCAAGGTTACCTAGCTGGCTTCATACCTAAGACAGGTCTAGGATTCATGGTTTCCCAGTTTCTAGCCTGGTGTCTTAACCACTACACCAAATTGGCTGTTTGGAAATAGGGCACTTTATATTGCACTGATTTTAAATTGTTCCAGGAAGAATAAGCAGAATTCCTGAGATCCCTTTTGTAATTTTGCAGTCCTGCTAAACTGAGAGAAGGGCGAGTGTTAAACATACAGTATGGAGCCTGGTGTACTGATGTAAACAGCATTGCTGGATCATTAATTAATTGCCATCACTCAGATAAGTGGTAACACCAATTTTGGATTGGGAAGGGAACATCAAGAACATGGCAGAAATACTAAAAATAGGTGGGGGGAGGAAATTTAAAGCCATTGACACTGGGGCTACGGAAAGGAAGAGGGGTCCTCCATTGATTTGCCTGCATTCTTCCATTCAAATGTTCTGAACTATTAAGTGGTTAAGAGGCCCTGCAGGAATTTTGGCTGTCCCTCAGCAGAAACAAAGTGTATGCCACCCAAAAAGAGCCTGTTTCCATTTTCTTTGATAATACTGTTTATTGTCCGGAGACTCAAGTGTCCACATACGAATTATACAAAGCGTCAGAGACATGCACAGTCTGCTTGTCTATTCAGCAACTTTCATGTGTTCCCAGCACAAGAAAATCTCAGCTTTCAGAATCCAACAACAACAAAAACAACCCACCCCATATTATTCTACCCACCAAACCATCTTCCCACCCCAGCTGCTCCCCAAAAAGCTTTAAATTACGGCAGCAAGTTAACTTATTTTTTCATACTCACTAAGCAAAGATTTGAAAATAATGTAAACTCTTTATTATTATTTTTAAAAATATTTTCGAATTGCTGGCGTGGAGGGGAAACTGTTTTGTCATGGGTGCTTCAGGGAAAGTTATGCGTGATACTAAAACCCACAGCTATAAATTAAGCCAATTGAGGAGTCTTTTATATTGTTTTTCCATAAATAGGTCTTTTGCAGGGGTTGTTTTTCATACCGCTACTCAAATGGCCAACTTAGTTTGCTTGCTGGCAGGCTGGGAGCTGCAGTTTGGCTAGCAAGAAGCAGTCACAGGTTGCTGCCGCCCTCCAGTCTCTGTAAAAAACTTACACATGCTGCAGGAGAAACCAGAGAAGACAGGAACAGAATACTGCTTCCGCTGGCATTCCGCAATGAGGGAAGGAACATTGTCCTCCGTACATTTTGCAATTCTTCCCCACTGTATGTTAAAAGCTTCCAACGCAAAACCCTTTTACAAAGTAATAAGTGCAAATCTAACAGCTAAACAAGGACATTAAAAAAAACCATAATAGAGGAATGATACAACTGATTGCTGAAACAAACTGAAAAAAATTAAAAATCAAAAAGTATCAACAGAGAGAAAGGTAAATGTCACATAGGATATAACCGTACAGGAAGTAAAACAGGAGTTATACTGGACTGAACAAATTCTGTTTCCTTTTTCTTGTTTTAAAAATATATTGAAATCAACAGACTGGCCCAGTATGACATCTTTAAATTCTACCTTGATGAACAGCATGAAAAGGCCACAGGGGGCAGGCCTGGCTAAGAATAAGTGTGAGTATCCTTCAGATCTAGGTCTGAGAATCCCAAAAGGGGGCCAAGAACTCTAGGTGGTTTA
>JANHFL010001644.1:27798-45863 GCA_032468155.1 Oxyrhabdium leporinum | reverse complement strand
GGGGGGGCGGGGCACACACAGGGCTTGGGGAAATCCAGGAAAGGACAAGCTCAGAAGAAGGAATGGAAGGGTTGAACTAAACAATACTCCTTTTCAGATAGTGGAGGGTTTTGTCCTTACTCCAAAGGAGCATTTATAATCACAGTTTAATAAATGTGTGTGTATCACCGGCCAGCTCTCCTAATCACATATTTGGAAGAGAGCATAAATGTTTGCCTTCTGCGGAATTCTTGTTGTAATAATTAGTTTCTCCATTCAGCATGCCGCAGGGCTTGGAGCTGTGTTGGGTCTGATTAAAAATCATTCTGTGCCAGGAACTTTGGAAGAGCAGGAGGAAGATGACAATTCCTTGGTCTACAAAGTTCCAAAATCCTAATAGAAATAGCAAACCTTAGAACTGGCTAAGAGAGCCTGTGACATCAGAATTACATTAATGGCACAAAGATGAAAAAGAAGGTGGATCAAACATTTGGAATAAGTCCATATCCCGAAACACTTTTTAAAACTGAAATTTGACTATCCCAGATGCAAAGCTAGAAGCTGCATTTAACTCTTATGTCTTCCAGGCTATATATATTAATTTTGTAACATAATTAACATATCCTGAAAGAGGATACTGTCTCTCTTGGTACGGTCAATTTTCAAAGGGTTGCTTAGTCCTTGGAAGATAACACAACTCTCTTTGCCAGTGCAAAAGGATGCGCTGACTGATGACACCACCACCACTTTTCATGGAGCCTAAAATGCATGTTTAATCTCAGCCCACCACGTGTATATATGTGTCTAAGAGAAAGGAATGACTCTAAAGTAGTAAGTGTGGAATAATTTCATAGGTGGAAATAAGAGGGGTTTTGACCCAGGCAGAAGGTGGGAGAGTGGGAAAGAGAGGGTTTACGAGCTTTCTTCACAAGGAGGGATGTCTCCCAAGACAGTAAGAACCTGGTAGGCCTGCTACCCAGAATCAGAGACAACGCCTCTCAGCCAGTCATATTGTTGATGCTGCCTTCCTCCATTATACCTTGGCTGAAATCCAGAGAGTAAGAAGATGCTCTCTGGGACAGCACAGGGGAAGAAGCAGAAGCAGCAATGTATGAATGGCCACAACATCCCTTTCCTTAGCACTCCCCGCCCACCACTACTGGCCTGCCCATAAGTTTTTATTTTCATGCTGTTTCCAGGAAGTGATGTCAAATGTGGACCGATCTAATTCCTTGCAAGCCATGCTGCCGATGCCAAAGGAACTCAAGGATCCTCAATGTCAAGGAACTCCTGTTTAGGGGGAGCCACTCCACGGTACCACGCACAGGAACCATCACTCCGCTTGATGCAGGCATAGTGTTTTGCCTGCCGCCCATTGATGTTCTTCTCCGTCACCCAGTCAGTCCACAGACACTCATCCTGAGCAGAGACATAGCAGGGGATGGAGGGGCAGCGGGAAATCTGCAGAGAGAGAAAAAAAAATACCAATAGCTTCATGATTTCCTAGCATTACAATCGAAGATCTGATTAACCCTGCTGGCATTAGATAGATTCGGGTTCCATGTATTGCAGCATTTTGGACCAAACATCTGAGCAATCTGACATGCAAGACTACCAGCAAGACAATACCATCAGTATGGAATTATGTGCATTTTAAAGTGCCTGCATTGGTTACCAGTAGGCTTCTGGGTCCAATTTGAAATGTTTTAAAGCCCTGGATAACACAGCCTTGGACAGGGTGTTGGACTAGAACACTTCCAAGATCTCATTCAACTATAAGAGTCTACAAGGTCTTGAGCAATGCCTTGCCAGAAAGGAGTCTGTCTATCTGGTATGAATGAGAGAGAGCAGGAATTCTGCCTAGTAGTCTGTGCATCATTCACCAGCAGTAGTCCAGGCAACCCTACCTGTTTGCAATTCTGGAAGCGAGTTAAATCTGCTTCATGTTAGCCTGCCTTCTGAATTAAGATTCTGATTTTTGGTACTAATTACCATGGCCTTTTTGTTTTGTTTTGAGGTTGTACATCACCCAGATCCTTGGGGGTTGGGGTGGGTCAGGAGTTCCTCAACTGAATAAATACTTTACTCTGCCGGTGCCTCCAAGAAAGTAAACTAAAGAGCAAACAGGAGCCATCGACTAAAAGAACATGCTTCTTCTGGTCCTCGCAGAAGGTCCAAAGTTGAAAGAGTCCAGGCCGGGTTACAAGTTTAAGATGGCATTGACTACACTCATAGATGACCCGTGGCAAGAGCAAAATGAGTGCAGTGTGACCATCCTCACTCTTCTTGACGTATCAGCAGCTTTCAATATTAGCGATCGTGGTATCCTTCTGAACCGGCTTTGGGAATTGGATGGGGCAGTACTGTGTTGAGCTGGTTCTACTTCTGGGGTCAATTCCAGTCGGGGTTGATATTGGGGGGGGGGGGTTTCAGCCAATGGCCTCTACTTTGTGGGGTACCCCAGGCCCAGTTCTTCCTATTTAACATCTACACGAGGTTCTGGTTGAGGTGATTGTTAGGGATTGGAAAGCTTTATAGATCCATGCCGAGCTGCCTGAATGATGCCATGGATGTCCTGTCCCCAGTGCATGGAGACTGAAAGGGTTGGAATGGGAGTGCAATCAGCTTTGACGCAACCCAAGCAAGACTGAATAGCATTGGGTATTTGGGCCTTCTGGAAAAAAAGGTTTTCCCACTGCTGGCCTGTGCACGATCTGGGAGGGGGGGGGGTTGTCTTCTGGGACTTACGGCTCCTGCTAGGAGACCAGGTAGCAACTGTGGCCAGAAGGGCCTTTGCACATCTTATGGTTGTGAGCCAGTTGCACCTGCTCTTGGATTGGGAGGCTTTATTTAGAGTCGCATATGCCTCATGACCTCTTTTCTGGATTGTTATAATGTGCTTGACAGGGGACTGCCCTGGAGCATTCAGAAGCTTCAACTGATGCAAAATGCGGCATCATGAGCAGTAAAAGGTGTTGGATGCTCGATGCATATTAACACCACTGCTATGTGGGTGGCTTGGCTGCCAGTGTGCTTCCTGGTACAATTCCGGGTGTTAGTTATCACCTTTAAAGCTTAAAGTTATCACCTTCATGGCTCGGGGAGGGGTTAACTAAGTGACAGTCTTCTTCCAGTCATTTCTACCTGCCAGTGGTCCAGCAAGTTAGGCATATTAACTGTCCCATCAGCCAAGGAATGGCAAGGAACTAGGAGATGTGTCTTCTCTGCCATAGCCTCTGCCCTCAGGAAAATTCTCCCTTCAGAGATCAGGAAGACATCGAACTTGTGGGCCTTTTTAAATACCATAAAGACTTGGTTGTATGCCTGGGCCTGGGGTTCTGAGTGAGTTGAGGGCTTGGTTTCTTGACCATTTTAACATCCATGGCAATAGTGCTACTCAGTGACCATATATGTTTATTTTGTATTGTTTTAATTGGTTTTGTTTTTACGTTTTATAATGAATGTAAGCCACCCCAGAATCATTTGTTGAGATGGGCAGTTATATAAATCATATAAACAAATAAGTAAATAAATTTGGAGTTACCTTGCATTCACAGCCCATCTGGTATCGCTGGTTGAGACTCTTCTTTTGGGTGGCACTGAGGGATTCCCAAAGAATGATGAAGTCACAAAGGGTGATGTGCATCCTGCCATTACCCTCCGATTTCCCTGAGAGAACAAAGCACTTATGAATAGCAGCCTGCAAGTCAGAGGGCATTTTCCTGATTATTTCCAGAGTTAACTTATGCAATGGTCACCCTCTAAATTTGATTGGGAAACCTAAAATGTAAATGAGAGCTAAAACAAACACTGATTTGTAAGTAATTGCACTCTCCTGACACAGTTTCCAATCAATTGGGGGGGGGGGGGAGCTAATATGCACCACTGTAAAATTCCAGATCACACTTTAGAGTCATAAAATGGCTGCCCGTATGGGGAAACTGAACATTCACAAAATGGCTGCCACATGGGGTATCATCTATCGTAAAATAACCATTTCCCAAAGCAAATTGGCAAATCAATCAATCCTTCCTATTCCAGTCTTGCCTCCCCACCTAACTGTGGCGTAGTGATCACCCCTTAACAATCAGCCACTTTTTCTTATAAGTTATATTAAAAGGTACAGGGCTAACATATATTTGTGGAAATAAAGTTGAAAGCTCAGGCTGTGATGTGAAGTATGCTCGTTTCACATTCATTTTTTGAAAAATAGAATAAAAATAATAGATATACTCTATTCCATGTTAGACTACACATGAAATAGTGTTCTCCATTTCTGGCATCTCATTTTAAGGAGTTTGAAAAACTGGAATATGCCAAGAGAAGAATAAGTAGGATGATAAGGGAACTAAAAGGCAATCTCATTAAGAAGATTTCAAAGAAGTAAATTCATTTAGCCTGTAAACACAAGCATATGTGGCAAACTGAGATTATGGAAAACTGATGATCCATGTAGAGTGAGGTTTCAACATAAATTTCAGTTACATTGTGGTGTCCCAAAAAGCACATATGCCACAGATTTTGCATCATGACATGTGGCTGTGTGTGCATCACTCTCCCACATTTTGCTGCCCTCACCAATGGCTACGTCTGAAAAAAAGAAAATTATGGGCAACTGATAGCAAACATTACATGTCTGAAGAGCTATCATGAGGAAGATGAAACGGAATTATTCTATTCTTCTAGAAATAATAGGTGGAAACTGCTAGGGAAGCAGAATTCAGCTAATCGTTTGAAGACATTTTGCAACTTGGGAGAGCTACAGGGATTTAAGATGAAGCTGGGCAGCCCCTAATTATGGATGTACCGGTATTATAAGACCCCGCACTATGAATCTTCTAGAAGCTTGGCACCCTGATAAATTAGCCATCAATGGATAGATAAATGGATAAACAATATCTATAGACTATGCAACAGAGACAATCAACAAGCCAAAAAGGGAACAAAAAAACCAAAATGCCTCCCCACCAGCAGTCAGATCCAGATGAACACAAATTAACTCCAAAATTAACATCAGACCAACGATCAAGTAAACAATACCCCAATCAAGGAACTGCCAAATAAGCCAACCGTACACAACCCAACTAAAGAACCTCTAAGATCACTCCCACCAACACTGACGGGGAAAGACACTAAAATATTAACTGAGAGCAAACCCCACTCCTTACTACCACTGATGATGTTATCCACAGTTTGGGTAATGAAACATCTGCAAGAAAAAAACCCAAGCTCAGAGAACACCAAGGACCCCTCACTATAAATCTTGCATTGAACAGGAAGCTGAACTAGAGTCAGACTAAGGTTCCTGTTTATTACTTTATTTTCTAAGAAACAGCTAGTCAAAGACCACTGCAAAGTCCTAGTAGCAAGTTGCCGAAAGTACATGATCAACAAATTTCAAATTGCATTTCTTGCTGCAAAGCTAATTGTCAGAAATATTTTGAGTGATATGGTGTTGGTAAAAAGTAGATTTGGATTTTTTTGGGGGTCTTTCATACCTCTATTTCATTGGCCTTCTGTTTTTTACTCCTTTTCTGGGCTTTGCAAATGTATTATTCTTTACCTGCAATGAGATATTCCTTTTTGCCACCAACATCCAGTGTCACTCCACACACTGCCGAGGAGGGAGCTGTGAAGATGAATTCAATGTCCTGTTCTGGCCCTTTAAACATCTGAAAGGGAAAGAAGCAAATGAGGCCAAGAGTAGAGGTCAGCAACCATGCCATTAAAATGGAACACCCTTTTAGAGATCTTTACATGCACAAATCTTTCCTCATGCTAATAATCATGTCAGACATGTTTCTGGTACAGCCTTTTCAAACTGGTACCTTCCAGATGTGCTGGTCTCATTCCAGAAATCCTGGCTAGAAACTGTAGGACCAGTGATCTAGCACATTTGGAGAACATCAAGATGGGGAAGACAATTCTAGTGTTTCCAATGTTATTTCAAGTTCTTTCCCAAACACAGTCAAAAGACAGTGACCAATGTTTTCACAATTTTCTTTAGTCCTTTGACAGGCATGTATATTTCCTATCTATTTTCCCCCCTGGAGAAATCAATCCATATGCCAATAAAATGTTGCCACCTATTTATTTTTAAAAGGCCACCCATTAACCATTATTACAACAAGGGGATTCACAGATTATGTCAAGCCATAAATTGTGATTTAGAAACTAAAGTTGTGGTTAATGTGGTATGTGAATTCTATCATTCAACATGTCATATATCCAATTGATTTCCATTTGACAAATGCTAACTTTATGCTTAGGGATATTTTAAAAATTAATAAAGTAATAGATCATTAATAGATCTGCCAAATGGGATGTTGCACTGAGATCTATGATCAAGTTATTTTAGAGTAGAGGTCTCAGGTATGGAAAAAGAGCATTTGTTTCCAATAGCTTCTCCAGCAGAGGGAGAAGCTTTTACAGATGACATGCAGGGAAACCAGAGTAACATTAATGGGCCAATTCCAAAGAAATTCCAGAAACAGGAAACCAAAACTGCTCTTAAACGCTGCTTCTTCCATACTAGTTTCTGTGTGTCTCTAGGATACAGAACGATAGCTCTTCTTTCATTCAATCAGTGTAGGAATAGAATGCCAATTGGACTCACTCTAGCATATGCCAAACCCTTGATTCATTTGCTTTTGAGAAGGTTTTTCAATGGTTTTACACTATCAGCTAAGACTAGAAGGCTTTTCTTTCCCTTCCTTTTTCTTATTCTTTTGTTAGCCTAAGTATTATTGGCAAACTAATATTTTAATAATTCCAAACAAGGCAGCTGAAAATCTGAAATGAAAATAAAACATAGAAAATGTCTAGCACTAAATAGCACTAATGTAACAGGTTAATAGTTTCTCTGCAGTTTCACTCTGAATTGCTGGTCTTCTTTGTGTGTGTGTATAAGGCAGTGTTACACTGGCAGTCCCCAGGTTCAGAAAGTAAGGACTATCTCTGAATACAAACAGGCTGTCTATTGCTAAAAATGGCAGACACACGTTCTGTCTTCCTTGAGTCGATGAAGTGCTGAAGCCATGCAATGCTTTCAGGAACCACTGAGGCTGTGCATTTTTAATATATAAGCTTGTTTTCAGCCATTTTCAGCAGTTCCTGAAAGCATTTTGCAGCTTCAGCAGTTCATCAGCTCAAGGAAGGACAATGTCATCCACTTTTTCTTAGTAACAGGCTGTCCATTGGTTAAGTACAAGTTCCGACTTCCATACAAGTTTGAGTTAAAGACGGCATAAGGAACAGAAGCCATTCTTAACCTGGAGATTGCCTGTATACACACAGCCAAAGCTAGGGTTCTTATGTAGCTGTTCGTTACCTTTATCTGTTTGATCTCATATTGGATGCGTTTGATGGGGTTTCCGTAGATGTCATTCCCAGAGTCCACCTCTTTTTGAGAGACAGCCTTTGCTCTGATCACTGAAATACAAAGAGAAAAAAGAAGCTGGAAAGATGCGGTACCAGTGATGAATCCAACCGTTCCAAAGCAGACTACAAATAACATAACCATGAGTCTCGCTCTTCTTCCTTCTCCTTATAGCACTCAGCAGCTATTCTCACAAGCAAAACCTGGGGTTATTAATCCCGGGGAGAGTTTCTGTTGCATGCTGCTAACCAAAAAGCCTTTTGCCCTTTTCTGCTCTTTCCTTTCTGTAGTTCTTTGATTATAGACTCCTTCAAGCTTGCAACAATATTTGAAATGCCACCTTGTTCTATTTATTTCAGAGATAAGGATAATGTCTGCATTATCTGCAAGCAGCCTCCAGGACAAAGAAGATTACTTTAACTAAAATGTGCTGCTGTAAGAATACTGATATGAGAAACAGAGGTTAATAGCTTTTCTTGTCAAATGGATTTGCTATTAAAACTCAGGTCTCTTCATCCATAATGAAGCTAAACACATTGAGACCTGACTCAGATGAAAATATTTTGCATTCAGACTCTTTGTACATAAAAGCTTCAGGCTATTGAGGGGTTTGGGGTGGGAAGAAAGAGAGAGCTTGATTTCAGTAAAGGAAGGAGGTGAAAAGCAGGATAGAAAACACCTTTTATTCAAAGACTATTAGGATAATCACACTAGGGCCTATGTTGAGACCAAGCAAGACTGCACTCACTTCTACACTAGGAGTGGCTTATCATGCCTTATTTGCTTAACCAGGGTTTATTAAAAACTAAAATTTGCTTTGTTTGCACAAGAAACTAAGTCATTAACAATCTCAGTTGTGCCTAGGAGGCATGGACTGAAATCAGCTTGGGATCTCCTGGTAATATTTCAGAGTACAGGTAATCCTCGACTTACAATCACAATCGAGCCTCATATTTCCACTGTTAAACAAAACAGTTAAGTGAATCATGTCTCATGTTACAACGTGTTTGCCATGGTTGTTAAGCAAATCACTACAGTTGTTAAATGAATCATATGGTCATTAAGCAAATCTGGCTTCCCCCATTGACTTTGCTTGTCAGAAGCTCCTTAGGAAGATTGCAAATGACAATCCCAGGATCCTGGGATGCTGCAGCTATCGTAGATACATGTCAAGCACCCAAAATTTGATCACATGACTGTGGAGATGCTGCAATGGTGATTAAGTATGAGAACAGGTAACAAGTCATTTTTTTCAGTGCCATTGTAACTTTGGTCATTAAACAGATGGTTGTTATGTCAAGTTGTTATGTCAAGGTTGTTATGTAATTCCTGATTTTAAACTGCCTAACAGTTCTAACAAGTAAGCTAGCTTGTTGTTTGTTTCATCTAAACTATCCATTGAGAAAGTTGAGTTCACAAAAGGCTTTTTGTGTGAAAGGATTGTGATCTCAGTTCAGCTGAGTTGCTGAAAACCAATTGTTAAACTCTGAATTCACTCAAAGGCATCTTATTTATTTTAAGCTAAATTTTGTATCTGGATACAGTGGGGCCATAGAACTAAACAACATAAAACACTGATGAGATTTACCTCTGCTGAAATCTGTCTCAGCCCACCTATGGTTCATAATAGAAATTTTTTTTGCTTTGAGTTCCAGTTATATTACTTGATTTATAAGCTCAGCCACTCAGATCACAAAATAACAAAACAAGGATCCAAGACAAAATCAAATCTTGCTGTGCCACATTATAAGGACAGTGATTTCCCTGGCTGACAGTTTTCCCTGGCTGAAATCTGAATGCCACCAACTGGTGTCATCAACTGCCATACAGAACACATTTCAGATGATCCCTGCAAGGTATTCCAGCTAATCATTTCCCCCTTAACTTTGTTTCCCCAAAGACTGTTGACCTATTATCCTAACAGTGGCTAAATTGCAATAGTTTCTTTGTGTTGTGGCTTTGTGTTGTGGCTGCCAGGATTTGCACAGCTTAGATGCTGCCTCTTTTTAAGGATTCTTGGGCCTGGAGTTGAAAATAGGAGTTGGGCCTGAGTGAATGTGTTGAAGCTGTGAAATGCTGTCTGGTGGCCTAGAGGTTAAGATTCTGGACTTCGAGACCCAAGTATCTTGTGACGGGGTGAGATCCCATTCTTGGCCTAGCTCCTGCCAACCTAGCAGTTTGAAAGCATGCAAATGAAAGTAGTTAAATAGGTACCACTTCAGTGGGAGGGTAACGGCATTCCGTTCAGCATATAGTCATGTTGGCACATGACCACAGAAACATCTTTGGATAAGGCTGGCTCCCTTAGCTAAGAAATAGAGATGAGCACCGCCCCCTAGACTCTGACACAACTGGACAGGAGAAATCTTTTTACTGATAACTTACCCATTGGCCACTAGATGGCACGAAATAACTAGTTTTTTCTTTATGTCCTGAGTGCAGAGATGCTGGATCAGTGTGAGCTTTATGCCGTATGCCCATATCCATACCAGGAAACATTCTCTAATGGAATTAATTTTTTTAAAAAGAACGTTCCATGTGTAGAGGAACTGAAAAGACAAGGCCATTGGGAAAGAAATTCCCCGTTGCTCAGGCTACATAAATGAAAGAGGGGAACCCTTTCAACCACCCTTTCAAATACATACATTCAATTAGGGATAGGTTCGCCAATTTCAGCACCTACTAAATTGTTTTTTCTCAAACTTGGCAACTTTAAGATGTGTGGACTTCAACTCCCAGAATTCTCCATCTGTCATGAATTCTGAGAGTTGAAGTATGAGATTGCCAAGTTGGAGAAATATCGCTCTAAATCAAGTAACCGATCACCAGCTTTAAAAGGGGAAGGGAGGAAGCAGCTGCCCTTCAGGCTCCCTTGCAGTCAAAATGGTACTGTAGAACATCCAAGTCCTGATGGAAAGGGGTGGTTCACAGCAAGTCCAGTGGGCCCACTATAGCCCAGCAGATCACTGGCCCCAATCATAATCATATTATCTCAAGCCTCCTTCTCCATGGGTGCAGATTTGGGTCCGTTTTGGCTTGTCTTAACAGCAAAATGCCTGAAAGAGAGACATATCCTTAGCAAATGATAGGTGGGGCATCTTTGAACCACAGTAAGGAGGTTATGTGGATCAGTCTTTCTACACATTAATCACCAACAGACTAACCACTAACCACAGACTGAAGACCATATACGTAGAAGCTAATCAGGTATACCACACCTAATCCATAAAAAACATGACAATTCATACTCCAAAACTGCTCAAACAATCCAATCACAGGGTAGAGAACGTGTCAATTGCTGTATATTGCATAATACTTAAAATTGTTTCCCTTATTTCTCTGCTGTAACAGTTGAGGCTTCTTCTTTAATGTCTCTGGCCAGACTTCCTTTTTTTTGGGGGGGGTGGTGGGGGAGGGGAATGGGGTCTTAATTTACCGAAGCCATCCTCTTTTGTCTTTTCTATAATTTTTCTCTTGCAATTATAAGGGAGACAGGTTTTAAAATACACTCCTAGGTGTCAGAAGCTGAACTATAGATAACTGCAGTAGTGTTTTGTAGAAAATTATAATATTGTAATTTTTCGGTTTCATCAGCAGGAACTCACAAAATCCTATAGTGACAAATTCCAGTGTTAAACTGTTCAACGTGCTAAGCCTGGTGTTTTTCATACACATGTTGCCAACTAGTTTAATTAGGCCTACATTCCAGAAGAGCAGCTATGTGAACTTGTTGCAGGCAGCAAAAACAATGGAGACTCTTGGGATCATAAACACCGTTTCAGCTTTCGTTAAGTCAGAGTTTGCTTTGTCAAATATACTGCCACAATATATTGGCTAGTCTTCAATATACCACAGAATCTTGCTATTTTTACTGGATATAGGTTTGTGTGTCTGTGTGTGTGTGAAGCCTGACAAATTTTCCATGCGCTGTTAAAAACAGTACAAAACTGACTCAGCATTCCCACTTAGAAATAAATTTTCCATATATAGCTGTTTTATTGAAAACTAAATCTTTGGTCCAGCTAGGGTAGTAATGAGTCAATGTGCACATTCCACCAAGCCAAAAAGGTGGTTTGGTTTTGGCTTAGTGTTGTGTAAATCTAGCCTTCTGATTTGTCAACCAGTTATGATGATTTAATGCAGTATGTGAGCCCCAGCAAATTATTGTTGAAATCCAACCACAGTTTAACATAAGATGTGAACTCAACCACTGTCTACTTTAACTGAAGTGATTCTCCAGAGCTTTAGGCAGGGATCATTTCCAACCCCCTCATTTATGATAGAAAATATCATATACTGAATGTGGCTCACATAGAAGCAAAATATATACCTATAGCTGAGCAATAGTTCATTGTCACTGTAATTGCCCAGAAGATTCTAACGTAGTTCTAATTAGGCGATTTGCAATTTCCAAAATGTACCCTTAGTATTATGCTTGGGCTACCAGTTCTGGCTTACTTAATCTTACTAAGTCTTGGCATTGCTGGTTGCTCCTATGTATTGCCAAGGATGTTTAGTATAGCTGTCAACATTCAAAAATATCTGCTTTCCTCTCCCTTGCTGATACATTGGTGAGAAAGTGGTGTCCAAATTGGAGAAAGGTGATATATATAAAGGAACTCGGGAAATGGAGAGGTTGTGCAGAGGGCACCCAACAGAAGACAAAGGGCTGCACAGACGCTAGCTGATGAGCAGAGTAGGGATCATGTGAACACTTGTCAACAATCCCCAAACACACTTCTTCCCTCCCCACCAAAAGCAGGCCATCTAAAGTTGCCTCCAAGAGAAGACACAGATGATAAAGCATTACAGATTTTACACTCCTTGATATGGGACAGGGTTGATTTAAGGAGGAAAAGACGACTTTAAAACATCTAGTTCTTGGGTTACATCTATTCTTGTCTTTGTGGGTTAGAGAATTTGCATTCCGTATCCCCATGATCCAGTTAAGTACATATAGAATGGAAAACAGGCAACTGAGATGAGGAATATTTCATTTGCTCACAGCTTCTGAAAACATTTTCTCAAGTACAAGCGCAGTTTTTTAAAACCACAGTTTGCTTTAGTTTTAATAAAATCCTTGATGACTAGTTGAAATCTCTTTGTGGTCTAAAATGCAATTTGTAGGCTTCCTGTTGGTCACCCAATGAATCACATCCACTGGACACTTTCCACATTAAAGGTACTTACAAATATACTAGTATTCACTTGCATGCATTGTCCTATTGAAAATATTATTTTATTAAACTGCTGAATTTGGAATTAAATTATCCCTCATAGCAGGATCTTGAAAATCAGTTTCAGGTTCATAATTCTCAGGGATTCCTTCTGCATTTATTACTAGCTATGTATTTTAAGCATTCTACATAAGCAAGCAGGAAGGTGATTTTGACAGAAACGTGCACAATCCATTACCAGAAAAAGGGGGTTAAAGAAATCACAACTCCACAAAAAAAATACAAGAGGCTTAAACAGACACATCTCCAATTTACAGGAATATATAAAGGGGGAGACATCACAGCACAATCAGACATGCAAGATTCTGTAATTATAGAAATTCTTGATAAAAGTAGTTTTAGCCTTCCTTTGAAGTTGATTTCCTGGCCTGGTCAATCTGGTGGTATCACATAAGGAAAACAAATATGTTTCCCAGTTTTAGGGCTCTAGAGCAGAACTACACATCTGGTACAGCCATCATCAACTGTAGTTCCCTCCCTTTCTGTCTCTTGAAACAGCCTGTGGCCTGACTTGGATGCCTTTGGTCTGGCTGAGACAACTGTGTGACAGCAGCTGAGTTTTTAGGCCTAGCTAATAGCTATGGCTCCAGGCTTTTCCACTCACGTGCCGCTGAATCACTGTCAAAAAATGCAACCTCGTAGAAAGAAGATTTCTGTGCTGAACAGAGTGGCTTTGTAAAAGGGATTTTGCTGCTTTGGATTTTCTTAGCCAAGTTCTGAGGGAGGAGGCTGGGAGGAAGGAGGCAGAAAGAAATGGGAGAGGGGCAGAGAGAGGATTGAGGAGCATATATATTTGATTCCTATATACAATGCATTCAGAAAGTATTCAGACCCCCTTCACTTTTGTCAATTTTGTTATGCTGCAGCCCGATTTGTTGAAATTCATTTTTTTCTCATTAATCTACACTCGGTACCCCATAATGACAAAATGAAAACAGAATTTTAGAAATGTCTGTAAATTTATTAAAAAGAAAAAACTGAAATATCACACTGGCATAATTATTCAGACCCTTCATTCAGTACTTTGCTGAAGCACCTTTGGCAACAATTACAGCTTCAAGTCTTTTTGGGTATGATACGACAAGCTTTGCACACCTGGATTGGGGGATTTCCTGCCCTTCTTTCTTGCAAATTCTCTCAAGCTTAGTCAGATTGGATGGTGATCGTCAGTGGACAGCCATTTTCAGGTCCCTCCAGAGATGTTCAATAGGGTTCAAGTCAGGGCTCTGGCTGGGCCACTCTAGGACATTCCCAGCGTTGTCCCTAAGCCACTTCTGTGTTGTCTTGGCTGTGTGTTTAGATCGTTGTCATGTTGGAAAGTAAATCTTTGGCCCAGTCTGAGGTCCTGAGTGCTGTGGAACAGGTTTTCATTGAGGATAACCCTGTATTTTGCTCTATTCAGGTTTCCCTCAACTCTGACCAGTCTCCCAGTCCCTGCTGAAAAATATCCTCCATAGAATGATCCTGCCATCACCATGCTTTACTATTAGGATAATACCAGGCAGATGATGAGTGGTGCCTAGTTTCCTCCAGACATAATTTTTAGAACTGAGGCCAAACAGTTCAATCTTGGTTTCATCAGACCAGAGAATCTTGTTCCTCATAGTCTGAGTCCTTCAGATGCTTTTTCGTAAACTCCAAGCGGGCTTTCATGCATTTTGCACTGAGAGCGGCTTTTGGCTAGCCACTCTGCCATAAAGCCCAGATAGGTGAAGGACTGCAGTGATGGTTGTCCTTCTGGAACTCTATCTCCACACAGGATCTCTGGAGCTCAGTCAGAGTGACTTTTGGGTTCTCGGTCATCTCTCTTACTAAGGCTCTTCTCTGCCAATTGCTCAGTTTGACCGAGTGACCAGCTCTTGAAAGAGTGCTGCTTGTACCATTTGAGAATTATGGAGGCTGCTGTGCTCTTAGGAACCTTCAGTGCAGCAGAAATTTTTATTGTAGCCTTCCCCAGATCTGTGCCTTGCAATAGTTCTGTCTCTGAGCTCTGCAGGCAGTTCCTTTGACTTCATGGCTTTTGCTCTGCTAAAGTATGCATTGCCAGCTGTGAGGCCTTCTATAGACAGATATGTGCCTTTCCAAATCCTGTCCAATCCATTTAATTTATCGCAGGTGGACTTCAATCAAGGTACAGAAACATGTCAGCAACTATCAAGAGAAATTGGAGGCACCAGAGCTAAATTTCAAGTCTTGTTGCAAACGGCCTGAATACTTATGCCAATGTGATATTTCAGTTTGTTCTTTTTAATAAATTTACAGACATTTCTAAAATTCTGTTTTCACTTTGTCATTATGGGAAACTGAATGTAGATTAATGAGAAAAAATGAATTTCAACAACTGTAGAATCAGGCTGCAGCATAACAAAATTGACAAAAGTGAAGGGGGTCTGAATACTTTCTGGATGCACTGTATAGTAGCACATAGTGCACTGATGGTTCGAAGTCCTGATTTAGTTGTATACAAACAGTTGTTACTGGATACACATTCAAACAAAAATACAGTTGAAAATGATGAGCCAGCAAGTTGCTGAAACCAGAGCAAGACAGGAGCGAAAGAGAAACAGGAGAGATTGACAGTATGGGTATAGCCAGGCCCCCAAATTAGGTAGAGGCTAGAGTTTTACTGAACCTCATCTCTTGACCCTGTGAGAGGAGGGTTGGTGAGTCCCCCCTCAATGTTAGAAAATTTAAATTTCTCACTGATTGTAGAACTACCACTGTCCAGTTCCTGATGAAACAGATTTTTTAAAAAGGGTGTGTGTGTGAAGAATGAAATAGGAATTCAGATGCTGGAGTCTCAGGGTGGTAGGGACATACAGTTTGGTCCCTTTCCATGCCAGTCCATCTTTGAGGATCAAGGCGTCTTTGTTGTCGTTGAACCAAGAGTCCGCAGAGAGGGCTGTTTTTAATGCGGTCATTTGGTTGCCCCCGGTGGGTGGTTGTCATTGGGTTTGGCCCTGGGTGGTGACTTGGGCCGCCGGCTGGGAGGTGGGGATGACAGCATGGATGACCTCCTCTTGGCGACTGTTGAATTGGGTTTCTGGACAAAGCATCAGCGAGCAAGTTTCCCCCCCCCAGGATGTATTTTAGCTCAAAGTTAAACCATTTAAAATACTATGCCCACCTGACTTGTTTTGGGGAGAATTTTGGGGGTGTTTTCAGTACCTCTAGGTTTTTGTGATCAGTCCAGACTTCGAAGGGCACTTTACGTCCCTCTAAAAAGTGTTGCCAGGTGAGGAGAGCCCAGCGGACAGCGTAAGCCGCCTTCTCCCACACCGCCCAGTGACTTTCAGTGTCAGTGAGCTTTTGGGAGGTGTAGGCACAGGGCTGCAGCTGGCCTTGTGGGTTTGCTTGTAGTAGTACCACCACTACAGCCACGTCGCTGGTGTCCTCCTGGATCACAAATGGTTGCTCTGGTTCGGGGTGTCTGAGGATGGGCTCCTCAGCGAATAGTTTCTTTAGGGCCCCGAAGGCTCACTAGCAATCTAGAGTCCAGGCCAGGGGTTGACTTGGCGTTGGCTTGGGGTCCTCTCCCCCCATTTTCAACAGTTCCGTGAGGGGGGGTGCCACTTCAGCGAAAGCGGGAATGAATTGTCTGTAAAAGTTGGCGCACCCAAGGAAACTCTGACTGAGGGTTTTTTTTTGTTTTTTTTTTGTTTTTAAAGGGGTTTTTAAATGGGTTTTAAAAATTTTACGGGTTAATTTTAAAATGGTTTTAAGAGACTTTTAAATGTAAACCGCCCCGAGTCCTTGGAATGGGGCGGTATATAAATTTAATAAATAAATGAAATGAAATGAAGTTGCTTGCGGGTGCATGGGGGCTACCAGTCCAAGATGGCCTTTACTTTTCCTGGGTCCATCTTGATCCCTTCATTTGACACTCGGTAACCTAGGTGGTCTAAGGAGGTCTTGTGGAACTTCGTCTTGTGCAACTTCGCATAGAGCTTGGCTGCGAGGAGCTTCTTTAGGACTTGGCGCACTAGTTTGACATGGTCCTCTAGGGTTTCACTGAAAATGAGAATGTCGCCCAGGTAGACTAGGACCCCTTTGTAAAGGTGATCATGCAGCACCTCAATGATTAGCTGCATGAAGACTGCTGGAGCTCCTTGTAATCCAAAAGGCATCACCTTAAACTGGAAGCTGCCTAGAGGGAAATTGAAGGCTGTTTTCCACTCATCTCCCTCTTTAATGTGAACTCTGTAGTATGCTTCTCGTAGGTCGAGCTTGGTGAACACCAAGCAGCCGGAGTCTCCTCGTTCCCGGTTGGGGGAGGGGAGACTTCGACGGCCTGCCGGACAAACTTCTCCTTCTCAGTTGGTTTCTGTGGGGTTTTCTTGGCCCTCGCCGCTGCAAGAGTTCTGCTCTGAGGAACCGGAGCCAGGGTGACACACTTGGATGCTCGATGGCCTTGCTGGCTGCATCTGAAGCATTTGATGGCTGCAGCCGAGGGTGGCTTTGGCTCCTCTGGAAGTTGTGAGCTGGACCAGCATCCCAAAGTTCTCTTTGGCTTCTCCTCGGAATCGGGTTAATGTCAGGGTTCCAAATAACAGCCCAAATGGAATCAAAACTTCAAGGCCAGAGGCTTCCTCAAAGTATAGATTTATTAGGCATGTCATATTGGCACAGCTGGTGAAAATCCGATTCTGAAGTCTCCCAGGTTTTTCCCACCCAATTCAAAGTCCAAAGTTCTTCCTCCCATTACCCACAATCATCACATGCCCCAATCAAGTCACACTCCCCCTCCCGGGTGACTCCCCTTCAGGACCCTCCAGGTGCTGGTGAGAGTGTCCTTGGTTCCCAGAAGAAAGTATGTTATTTTGGCTACATATTCCCCCCAACTATCTCTACTCCCTCTTCCCTTTCCCACAACTCCATCCAGCCTCACTGTGGCAACCCTGAAGACGCTTAAAGATGGCTCCAGGGTTGACATGATATATAGATGGCACCTATCTCCAAATAAATTGGCTAAAATGTATAAAGGACTTTTTGCTTCTGCCACATGCTCACGCTCCCTTTCACCCCCGCCCTCCAGCCACAGCCAGTTGACAGCAAGCATTCAGACTCAGCTGAACCTTTGTTGGCATTTCTCTGACGCCAATGGATCTCTAGCCCTCCACCTCCGTCCCCCCATCATGGGTGTTTCGTAGAGGGATCATTCTACTCCAGTGATTCACTCCAAGGGACAAGCAGCTGTGCCTCCCAGTAGCCAATCGGGACTCCAAGGGGTGGGCCTCTGTTGAGCTGTGGAGGCGTGTGGCGGTGCCAGGCGGGGCAGCAATTTCAGCCTTGCTAGTGAGATGCAACTAGAAAACTTCACACTGCATTTTTCGCTGTTCTTAAGAACTCTATTTTAGATTAGATTAACAGTTGAAAGGGACGTTGTAGGTCATCTAGTCCACCACCACCCGCCCAAGCAGGAGACCCTACACCATTTCTGACAAATGGCAGTCTCTTCTTGAAAGCCTCCA
>JANHFL010001644.1:0-18347 GCA_032468155.1 Oxyrhabdium leporinum | reverse complement strand
AATATTGCCCCCACAATCCGGGTCCTCATTTTACCTACCTCGGAAGGATGGAAGGCTGAGTCAACCTTGAGCCTATTCCAGTGGCTAACTGGAAATTGTGTCTGCTGCCACTTTCTGCATGCGTTCAATTTTTCGTTTCACAAAGCCAGTTTTATCCCTACTGCTCAACTTCCGAATTTTTAACGGTGAAGTCCCTAAATCGGTCAAACTTCGATTAACAGTGTCCAAAATGTCCATATCGTAATTATCCAACGACGAAGAGTCTGCTGTGCTTTGGACCATGGAAACGTATTTGGAATCATAATCGGAACAAATCTTTTGACCCGGCTTCACGCTTCTTTTCGCCACTTTTGTGAAATCATTGGACATGACTAGATCGACTTTCAGCAGCCCATTTTTAGCTACGTGATTTTGTTTTGTCAAATGGGCTGGCGCACAACTTCTGCTTCATGTCGTACTTTCTCAGATATATCCCTTTGTGATGCAAGCAGATTTGGCCATCGTCTGTGAGCTCAACCTCCAATCGTAATGAGTATTTTTTTCTTCGGCGGACAAACTGTGCACATAATGCAGCCCAATTTCGTTAGAATAAAATGAACCACGGTGGCAAGTTGACGGCAATTTTCTCCAACAACGCATTTGGGCAAAGTAGGATTGCCAGTTGACTCGTCGACATCCATGTTGCATATTATGGAAGTTTGCAATAATATAAAGTGTACTACTGCAAAATCTGGAACACAGAAGTTATATGAGGTTCTAATGTGATGACAGAAATATGACAAGCACACCTGTACAGTTCAGAATCCTGTAGCCGCAACATGCTAACGTATGGCATCACTAAAGTATTTTCAACACATTTAATCGCTATCATTAGTGTAGAAGCACTGCTAGTAGACTAATAGATTCATATAGCATGCAAGAAATGAATTCCACACTTTAAACTCCAGCATAAATGAAATGACAACAACGGCACAATACAAAAGAATGCATGTTGACGTTGTAGAATGCATGTTGTACATGACGTTGCCATAGCAATGTCCTCAACTTTGTCCCTATTTTTAGGGCTTTATACATCAGCGGTGAAAAACCATTCCTACTTTTTTAGGGGGGTTGAAACATGCTCTTTCTAATGAGAATTATTTAACAAAATTTCCAGAAGGTCTTTTTTTGTAAAAGCGGGCTGAAAATACACTATTTTTGGCGTTTTTACAAAAAATGTCAAATTTATACTCAATTTGGAAAGCAGTAGGAGAATGAAGTTTTATGTTCGAAAACCTTGTGTTGCTAAGTTGCTATGCGCCAAGTTTCACATTTATCATACCTTTCCTTCCGGAGATATAAAAAGCCAAACTTTAACCTATTTTCCAGCTGCAATATTTTTGGCCAACTTTGCTCCAAATGGAGATCGCTCATGAGAATGTTTTTTATTATTTTGTTTAATGGAGCACAAAAAGTTGTACAAGATGGCCAAGTTTTATTTCTCTCAACAAAATATTGCCGGATTTAATTTGGATCCCACCCTTTCCTAATTCCTTATTATAGTTTTAATTTTAAATAGGAATTATTTGTGTTTTTAATCTCAAATGATGGATTTGGGGGATTGGATGCTGCTCAGGGTCAGTTGTTTGCTGCAGCTTGAAAACCCAGTAGATTTGATTGATTGATCGATTTAAATTTATTAACTGCCCAACTCCACTGGACTTTGCTGGCATACAAAACTAGAGAAAACATAAAAACAGCTAAAACATTCAACCGAACAGGCCAGACTAAAATAATCTAAAAGCAAAATCAACTAAATAAAATAGATCCCATTAAGCCAATAATAAACATTAATGAAGGAAATAAATGTCCCAGAAAAACATTACAGAGATAGTGTTGCGGCGGCTGCAGTAGAATCTGCAAACTGTACCACAATTCCATGCAATGGAATGTCAGTAAACAGACATCTGTTGTTTCTCCAAGGACCATGTCAGCCAAGAGAGCTTCCCAAGGGAAGTTAAAATGTGCATATGGATGTGTGCCCACATAAGCAAGGGGAGATGGCCTAAGCACATCAAAAGAACTCCTCTGGCTTTGACTTTTTGCCCCTCTGGAAATGCCCCTAGAAGTTCACAAGCAGGGGACAAATGTCTCCAGCGGGAACTCATTCGGTTGCATGACTATTTAAATCCATCACCAGGGCCAGTTCTAAGATTATGGCAGAAAGAAGTCATCATCTCGAGTAGCAGTGAAGAGAGCAACAATCTCCCCATTCCCCGTGGGTTCCCAAAGTAATATTTTCCCTTGCCCCTCATCTGCTGCTGATCTGAAATAACATTCAGTTGCAGTTTGCAGGTGGAACAGCAAGACGAAGTATTTTCTTAACTGGGAGAAATAAAATGTTTAATTGGATTGATTTTTAAATAATCCTTTCAATTTTTAACTTATCCTTTTTAAAAATTAAAAATGCAAGGTGTAAGAGTATGGTGTATCTTATCTTAGTCATCCTGGTGTCCATAGTTTGATACCAGTTATGCTCTTCTTGCCCAAGCTAATTTCCTGCTTCAGTATCTTTCTGCTGAAATAGGAAAAACATGCTAAAAGGAGGAGATCAGGAATTGATTTATAAGTAGCTCATTTATTTTTCTGTCCGGTGTTTGGTAATAAGTTGTAGCTCAGTGACACTACGCAGCCTTCAAAAGGCTCTAGGTTCAATTGTGCTGGGAAAGGAGTCTGTTTATAACCTCCAAAATGCCAAAAAATGTAAAGGACACTGGATTTGGTGGATCAGCAGTCTGATCTGATACAGCTTTCTGTGTTTCCTCTTCTAAAACTGCAAAAATCTGCAGAAAATCCCAAACATACCCAGAAGAAAAACAATAAAAAACCAGCTCTGTTCTCCCTGAATAGGATGTTGAGGGTTCATTTTTCCTTACAGCAGAAATAATCAGAAGTCCTTCAGATACTTCGAACTTTAATTCCATCAGACTTGGCTATCAGAAGAAACTGGGGGTTACAGCCCCAATCATTACAAACATAAGCATATAAGGGAAAAGTGGAAGGCAAGTGATGAAACATACATTATAATGTCATGATGCAAATCCTATGATGTCATACTTATATCCAACATTGGGAGGCAAGAATTCATGGGCAGGTTTTGCATTATGATATTGTCACGTGTGTATCACTTTTCTGCCATTGTAGCTAGCTGTACCAATGATTGTAAAGCTACCAACTGCCAACTTTCAGTAGATTAACAATCCAAAAGCAGTGCATCCTCAGGGAGGAAACCTAATTAGAGCCCTACGTGGACGATTGCCTGCAATAGATGGAGGCAAGAAATGTTGCTAAACTTCTGGTTATGGAAAGAAAATAGTACTATATAGGTCTTCAGTGTGTATTTCTTACTCCAAATCTGTCCTAATCTGTTTGTCATGCTCCTAGAAAACTTTGAAGTGGCGTACTCATTGCTTTATAATCGAGTCTATATATAGTGTGTAAAACATGTCATATTTTTAATTCAGTGGATTCTTTCTCCTCCAACCTTCTGCTAACACATAGGTTACATATCAATATACCAACATCCCACCGAGAACTTCCCCCCCAACACACACTATTTATTCTGAAACATGATCAGTCCTTCTCTTTTTCCATTGAGCCACCTAGGTTTGATTCTCAGATATCAGTCAAATGTCTATTATTTCTGTCACTAGACAACTGCCACATCTCTGGAAAATCAACATATTGTGTAGCCTACTGCCAAGTAGTTCTCTCCCCATCATTTTTCATACTGAATCTCCTATTATGACCTATATTTCCCTGTGTGGTTCTACATCAAGCAATTTCCTTTTGTACTACCTGAAGGATCCAGAGTAATTATATTACATATATTCCATTCTATGTTCAGGGAACAGATATACTGAAATACTAATGAAATTTAGAAAGAAACAAAGGAGGATCATCTATTTTTTGTGTGACTATTGTTAGTTAAGTGTTTTATGAAAACAATTATTTTACACTTTAGATTGAAAAGAATGTTTGTAGCTCAGGGTTGAACAAAAACCAGAACTCTCTTCATCCATGAGCTACAAATATTCTTCTCTATCGGCACAGTTGAGATTCCAGCTGCTAAAATTAAAACAGAAAAATATATTATTTAAAATAAAATTATTAATTAGTATGGATTCTTTCATATCTCGACCACACTGCTATCAGGCTGTTAACTTTCCTTTTCAAAACTTGTTCGGGCTGATGAAAAGTCAGACTGGTAGCCAATTTAAGGGATACTAGAAATAAGTGAATAGGGCAATCCACAAAAATAGAGTCCTGTGGCAAATTAAATACTAACAGGATTATTAGCATACCAGTAGCTATACACCTTGAATTTAACAATGTAGGAGGGGTTTCATAAAGGCTTGTATAATCAAATTCTTCTAGTATTTAAGAGCCTATAAATCTTGAAATTGTGTATGTATGTATGTATATGTCCATAATGTTCCAAAAGATTAATACAGTGCTTCCTTGGAAAATTAAAATATGTAGTCTGGCTATAGACTTGTGGCATAGTTGATATTAACCCAAGAGAACTGCTCCTAGAAGGATTATCTCAATATCCAGGGAAGTGCAAACAAGGACTTCAGCTAATTCTAAGAAACAGAAGGACGTCTTTGCGGTTGAAAGTCACAAGATTCCTATTGCAAAAATTCTTTCACTCAGAAATTCCCATGGACGGAAGAGATACTGGATAGCAAAACGAAACTACAAACAGCAGCCACTCAGTTCCTGGAGACATTACAAAATCAAGGAAGGCAGATTGGGCATACCAGTTCTGCAAATGCTGGGAGTCAGAATCAGTGGGACAGATAAGCTGCCCCACCAAAATATTTCCAAATCCCAACTGTAGAGCAAGGCCCAGAAAACTGAGGGCTGAGTTGTTTGCTTATTATGTTAAGGTTTAATAAAAGGAATTTCACAGTGAGAAAAAGATGAAACTGAAGCCCAGATCCAGTGTTTTCAACAGATTCCAAGGTTAGCAAATTGGGAAAAGAAAAAGACAATGTTGAAAAACAAAGAGCAACAGTGAAGGATGCAATCCAGCATGCCTGGTTTAAACCAGTAAAACAAGAGTCTCTCCCCCTTAACTCATTCATTCTTTCTTTCCAACTGCCAAGAAAAAGGGACATACGATGATATCACAAAAAGGCCTTGATTAAATCAACATGGAAACAAGGAATGTGTTTTTTCTCATAAGGGCCTCAGCCATGCTGGGACGGAGGCCTTGCTGGAGACATTTTTCCACTCACACAAAAAGCAACTACCCACAATGCACAACTCTGGATGGAATGAAATAAAAGGCTTATTATGAAGGGCCTTCAGAATCTTATATTCCAAAGCTGGCAGGTGAAACAGAAAGAATTAAATGGACATCCAGTTCTTGAATCTCAGTTGCTTGGGAACCTTGTACAGTTGCTCAGAAGCTAGGACAAGATGTAGGCTGAGAAATGCTCTACTTTATTACCACTTCATATTATTCAGGTTATCCCTTCACTTTGGTTTTGGGTTCCAAATGATAATCTGACTGGCTTTGGACCACTGGATCAGAATCCAAAGGTTAGGAAGGCAGAAGGAGATGGCTCTTAATTTTCTAATCTCAAGACAAAGAAATTATCCCAAAACCAATTATAGGTTGTCCTCAATTTATGACCTTTTATTTAACAATGGTTCAAAGTTACAATGATGGCAGAAAAACTGGGTTACGATCCATCCTTGAAGTTATAACCATTGAACCACCCCACACAATCATGTGATTACAATTTGGATGCTGGGCAACCAGCTGCTATTTTTGTAACCAGGTTACAATGGTTGCTATTTCCCAGCTAGTTTCCAACAAGCAGAGTCATTTGGGGAAGCCAGATTCACTTAACGATTCATTTATCAACCACTCAATTTGCTAAGTGACCACAGTAAAAATGTTCATAAAATCAGGTCCATTCTCATGATCACTCACTTAACAACCAAATCACTCAGCAACCAAAATTGCAGTCCCAATTGTGGTCATAAATCAAGGATTACCTGTACCTCTTAAGTACTTTTTTTGTTACTGGGCAGTTGGAGGCTGTCAAACTCTGGGAATAAATTTTGGGTTCCTCAGGGTGATTTTACATCTGTCTTCAAATGTGAACAACATCTCTTAGTTTTCCCCACCCATCCCCTCCCACAAAAACTTTGGGCCTCTGTCTTGATTACTACACAGGAAGTTTGTTGATGATGATGGAGCAACAAAAAAAGCCCCCAGCTAAGGGACCAGTGGTTGCTGGAAGGCTGCTCAAAGCACTCACTAATGGGAAAAAAAGCTTTAATGACATACAACTAAAAGCAAAAACACAGCAGGGTGAACATAGCAACACTTAAAACGGACTCCAGCTTCTCTTAGAGGAAAACCAAAAATGTTCTACAGTATCTCTGAGTCAGGAGTTTTAAGAGACTGTAAAGAGATTATATTTATATAATTTATATAGGGAATGGAAATCTGGTTCATTTCCACTGCCACTTCACAGCTCTGGAGCTTTTTTTAATCCTCCTTTGCCTCCCCATTTCTGGTTTCCTTCTTTCCAAACCCTGGTTTTTTGAACCCCTGTAATTCTGCTTTGCCCAACCTGGAAACAGTGAAGAGGTCCTTTCGGTTTGAGAATTCTGGGAAAATCCCAGGGCTCAATAGAAGTATATTTGCATTTGGAGTTCAAGGCAGGGAGGGACATGAGAACTCTGTACACATTCAAAATAGAACTGTCCAGCAAGTGGTTGGATCTACCTGTGTTGCCAAACGATTTGTGGGGTTAGGGAAGGTTGGCTGCAACCTCTCATTCCAAAATTGTTGCTTTTTCAAAGCCATACAGATCTAAAATCCTACACATCTAAGGGGAAATTCATTCTTTCTCCTACATGTCTAAGGGGGGGGACGACTCATTTTTTCCCCTTCTCGGTCAGAGAAGATGGCCCTATATAGTTCAAGCCTGCCTTTGTGAAGTTTTCGTTTCGCGGTCGTTTCTCTTCCAGTTTCCACATACTTCCTCCTTTCCCCTCCCCATTTCGAAGCTGCTCCATCAGAGTCTGGCAGCAGCCTACATTTTGCAGGCAGAAAGCCATCGCCAGAAATTAGGAATTTCAGTCCGCGGTTGTCTTTGTGCTTTGAAATGAATTCCTGTGGATCAGGTCAGCGAGCGTGCTAGAGCGAAAAGCAGGGAGAGAGAGAGAAAGGAAGCGAACTGCAAAGCGAAGCGGGCCGGCACTTCGCTTTTTCTTTTTTCTTTTTTTTTTTTAAATCTTGGGTAAGGTGGTGGTTGTTTTTTTTTAATCGAAAGGATCTGCAGAATCAGCCCGGGAAGCATACAGACGCCCGCACTAACGACGGAAACTGCTGATCGCTGCCCAGGCAAGGGCCAAGCGGGAATCAACGTGCGGGCTCCCATCCAGGTTTCTTCCAACGCGGCTCTTTCCTTGCAGGATAAAGGGGTGGGGTTGTTTTGGCCGCTAACAAGTGAGTTTGCAGCAGGGGAGAAAAGGAGACTGCCCTCGAGAAGAGAAATGCGGGGTCGATCAAGCCACGAGAAAAGCCACTAGGGGAGCCGCAGAGAAGGGGAGGGCGGTCAGCCGTATTTTTTCTTACCTACATCTGCATTGCAAAACGCCTGTTGCGGATGCACCGGGGAGCAGCTGCAGGCGTCGGCAAGGCGGTCCACCCTCCCCAGGAGCAAGACGGCCAGCGAGGCCAGGAGGGTCGGGAGCGTAGCACTCATCTTGCGGAGCGGGTGGGAGGGAAGGCGGGCTGGCGGAGGGGGTGGCCGAGGCTTGACTGCTCACGGTTCCTGCCGCCTCATCCAGACAGGCGCGCGCGCGCGCCCCCGCTCAGTCCTCTGAGCGCGGTATCTGTGGCGGATCCGGGGGGACGCGTGCCGCTTCCGCAGGAGGCTGTTCTCAAAGTTTGCCTTGCAGTCAAGCCTGCCTCTCGGGATGGGGTGCAGAACCTGGCCCGGGGGAGAAAAAAAAAAAGGGTTCCCGCGTCTGGAAAAAGAAAGCCGCCCGGCCGATAGCTCCCGCTTCTTGCCTTCTGGAGATGTTTTCTTCTCCGGGTTCCAGCCTAAGCCTGGCTTTTTAATGAGCTCCAGGGAATTGCAGCCCCTCCTCCTGGTGGCGCTGGGCCAAAACGGGCGGTTGGCCTGCTCGGGTCAGAGCGTGCGCTGCTTTTCCTTCCCTCGCCTCCGGCCCTGCGAGATTGGGTCTCGGCCAAGGCTGTCTTAACGCGTGGGCCCGATGAGCACTTGCCCGTGGGCCCCACGAGCGTAGGGGCCCCATACTAATCTGTATGTTAACTCTTCAATGCATTTTGTATCATATAAATGCAGCAACGTATTTATTACATTTTACTGCGGGTTTTTTTTATAGATACTAACATGTAAATATATCTTTAATTTTATCAACCATTTACATTTTTATTCCTGTGAGTAGTTGTCGTAGGGACCCCAGTACACTGCTTGGCCCGGGGCCCATAATGCTGTTAAGATGGCTCTCGTCTTGGCTGCCTTTCCTTGATAGTTGCCCCCCACTCTTCTCAGGCAACAATTCCCCACTTAAGAGCAGCCACTCGCCATGAATCTGGACGGCAACCGGACTCTTGTCAGAATTCTAAGAGCTGCCGAGCTTAGGAGGAATGCAATTGTAGGAGGCACCCTGATGTGAGGTCTCCTCAAAACCAAGGTCAGAACTTGGCCTCTTCCCACTGAACTGAATGCACCGAGTCCATTGCTGTCCTGATCCAGGCCCTTAATTGGGACCTACCTCCACCCAGACTTTGCTGTTTTAGAAGGCCAACCTTGGTGCAAGGTGCTAAAGAAGGCCTAGCTGCTGTAACAAGGCAGTCAACCTTAATAAGTTCTTCAGAAATAAATGAACAGCTACTGAAGAAAATAGACATCACTGTGAAGGCAGATTACCAATCTACTGTACTTGGTTTATCAAGACTCTGAAATGTGATCAATACAATACTAGTTCCAGAATCTTGGAAAAGGCATCCTCTGCATTAATCTTAAAACAGAAGATGTCGTTTCTAGGCAACCTTAAGTTTTGGCATCAATGAGAAATCTGATTTTCAATAAATATGAAGTAAAGAACTTGAAGCTCAATACCAATGCATTCTTAGTAGTCTTTTGATACAAAATTTGGGAGACTGCTTTTGATTCTTCTGATAAAGGAGATGTTTTCCCATGTTCTGAATTTATTGGTTGAATGCCATTTCAGCCAGGTTCCTAACAAAAAAGAACCAAGTGTGCTCTTCTAAATATTATTGAATATTTTAGAGACAGAATATGTTAAGTGCCAAGCATAGCACATATTCTTAGACATTCACACTGGAGCATTTTTGTTCCCCTTTTAAAAATAATTTCCATCAAATGATTATTGGTATACCGGTTGACACATGTTTTCCCCATATGGTATGGTATTCCCCATGAATACCGTCTTGAGGAGAAACTTGGATTTTGTAAGATTGGTGCCATATTTGGGTTGAGAACAGCCGACTTTACAAAAGTTGGGGAATGGGGAAGGTTTGAAGACTCTATTTCAAATTCTGCCTCTTCATGTAATTTTGGTTTCTTTCCTTGGAAATGTCCTAAACGATATTCTGTCTCTTACTTTGAAAATGGTCATTGTCTAATGTTGTGCATGGTAAACTTTATGGAACTTTGTGTAGAGACACTAAGCCTTAACCTCTGCTATTTCAGTGACGATACCTCCATTCACTCTAAATGTTGACCAGAAGATACTGAGGAGAAGAATGTTTGCTTACTATAAAATCACCCCAGAATGTCCTGGGGGCACATAAACAAATTTATAATAGGCACTGAAAGAGTGTGTATAAGTGTTTTGACAATGCTAGGGTCAGGAAGCCAGGCTGGAGGCGGGTCTTGCTGATGGCCAAGGAGTGGAGCCGGCTAAGCGCCCAGCAGTGAGTCATGGCTGCTAGAAGTTAAACGGAAACACATGTGCAACCATTTGCAGGCTTTATTACTCACAGCAGGGAAAGTGTGGACACTTGGTAAACACGGGCCAAAGGCTAGGCTGATGCTTGCATTCAGACTTCCACAGTTCCCACACCCACTATTGCAGAGTCTCATCGGTAGAGGATGAGGTCTTCTAACTAAATTCTCCATGTTGGCTCAAGATATTCACTGTGCAAATTGAAGCCTCCCCCTTCTCCCAGACATCCTGCTAAGAGGAATGCTTTATGAAGTTCTGTTGCAGTGTTCAAAATTTCAATTGTGCCTTCATCAATTCCTCTCCTTGCCCAGGGAGCCATCTGAAGTTGATCATCCTACTGCAGGGCACAATGAACACTCCAAACTCAGGAAATGATTTCACACATTGTCAATCTAGTTCGCAACTATTTGTGTCCATGTAGAACATTAATAATAATACAAATCTTCAATTTTCACTTCAGTCAGAAAAAAGCAACCCAAACCAAACAGCAGTAAGAGACCAGTTCCAAATCATAACCTTGTTATTAGAGATTTTTGGAGTTGTTTTTCTCTCTAATGATAGATAAATTGATCCATATCTACACCTGCTTGTCTTTGTTTCCTTTACTAAACTTGCTAAACATTATCATTGTGTCTATGCCCCAAGGAGAATTGGATATTCAGAAGATGCAAGGTAAGATAGCTTTTATCATAGAGGTTGCTTTGGGAAAGCAATAGCGAGAAGCAAAAATCGGAACTGTTCCAAATCTCTTGGTGAGATGCAATTAAGATGAGACCTTTATGAATGTGTTTTAGTCCTGATAGTCCTTTCCCTGATTCCATGTTGCAGGGAGGGGGACTTTGGAGTCATTAAAATGATAGAGCATATTCACTAAGCTAATTTTTCTATGGTTCTTTGAAGAAGGCCAAACTTCAGTTGGTACTACAATCCAAATATGTACCTGGTAGTACCCATATGTTAGCAGCAGAAAATTGATACCGTAGGAGAGAAAATAGTTTTAACTTAACCTTGAGATTAGAAGATTAATATGGTTCTGAAATTGGAAGAAGAAACCTCAGTATCTTACCTTATACTGATGACAGTACTGAGGGCAGAAAATACAAATAATTGCTCAGCTTTATAAAAATCTAGGAACCTAATGAAAAATTGTTTGTACAAAATGGTTTTCCATGTTAACTGGACCATGCTTATTCCACTCACCCAATTTTCATCATGATTTATGAGCCTTAATCTAATCTTATTGGCTGGGTTTATTTAACTTGCTAGGCTAAAAAGTGTTTTGCCTTTTTGTGGCTCAAGATGTTGCCTCAATCAACCTTTGAATGGCATTATGTGGAATGCAAGAGTCTCAGTAATTTACCTCAGGAAAGTACTCTCACCATCTCATAAAAACTCAAGAGTAAGCTATTCAGGAACGACCACAGGAAAGTGTATCTTTTCCACTGAAACTTCATGTGCTGATCCAACATTCTTGAACTTTCAGAAGTGACCACTCGACTCACTCACTTCTTCACCGTCTGAGGTGAAAGCATCAATCAAGCACACATTTCCATGTGTGTCAAATTCTCACAGTTGAAAACTAAGTACTGCTTGACCAGTTAGATAATTAGGCATCTCCACTGATAAAGCATTTGTTCTACAATGCCAACTGAGCATCAACAGAAGGAATAGCAATAAATAGGAGAAAGCTTCATTCTAGTAAGTTTAAAGACCTAACATTTTTCACAGTGAATCCAGTCTATGCTCATCATAATTTCAGTCGGCTTTGAGAAGTTGTACCCAATTATAGCAAGTTAAACGTGAATCAATTGCTCTCAAACAATTCATTTGTTTCTTCTCAGATTTGTAAAAGGAAAATAAAAGTAATAAATTTAATTTAAAAATAATGTAATAAAAGTGCAGTTTTTATCTTAAAAAGCGTCTTTTCCTTGTTCCCAGGAAACAAACAGACACGGAAGTATAATTTTAAAATGTATTGGTCCCTGAAATGGCAATTCACCATTAAAGCAGCAAATAATGGGTTTGAGTTCTTTTTTCTTTCTTTTTTTTCTTTTTCTTTTTCTTTCTTTGTATTCATGCTGACGGCATTGTACTGGTTCGGAGGTTAACCAGTGACTAAATATACAATACATTTTTTATCTACCAATCTCTGTGACATGTTTTTGATTCAAGATTAACAATTAAGAAAGGAATGATAGATATATAACTGTGTTTTTAGTAGCTAATTCAAGACTACCATACCTTCTAATCCACTGAAAACAAAGTCTGAATTCTGTTTCTCACCTGAGAAAGTTGTACCCTCCTGTTCCCCATGGAACAGAAAGCTGATTTCATTGTTTATACCAAGAACTGCTTACTTGCACAAAGATGAAGGAAATTACTGCTGCCAGCACAGTGAAGCTGAAGTCATGGTCCTGCTGCTGTCGTATAGCTTGCCAAAATCCTTAGGAAAACCACCCAGAAAAATCCAAAATACCTCCCTCCTCCAACTAAATATAAGGTCTGGAAATAAAACAGCAAGAATGAGTCTAAGAAGACTATATGAGCCTTTCCATAGCCCGTGATTGACCATATTTATGATTTTGGAAAATGCAGTTATGAACCCAAGCACATCAAAATTGTTTATCAAGTAAGATGCCCACCCTTAAGTTCCATATACGTAGTAAATTATTAAGAACAAAACTCTTTATATTCAGTCTAGAATTATGCAGAGTTTGATTGTGGAACCAAAGAGTATAGTGAGAGAATATAATGCAATATATATTCCTCTCCCATTGTTATTTAAATTATGTCCAAACTCAGAACATGATGGTGATTCAGCTGAACATCTAAGTATTATACTAGAATTTCTATCATGGCAGTCACTAAGGTGAGATGAGCGATGTATACATTTGATAAATTAATAAATTCAAGCAGATCCTACAGTTCTTCAGCCAACTGGGCTTAAGAACTGTATTGAATGTTTTAAATACAACATTTAAAAAGAGAAGGCATCTTTTAGGAAAGCATAGACAGAGGAATATATATCCAGGAAGCAAAATGGCCTTTTTGTCATTTCCATGCAGTTTGAGAAAAGTATACCATTTAACGTAAAGATGTCCCGTGTGAAATGGATGGGATTGAAGAGCATTTTTTCCCAACCAGATGTTGGAGAAGTTGCAAATTATATGAGCAGCTGATATTCAATGGAAACATATGTCCTGACTTGGAATTAGAGGTCAGGAAGAAAAGCGGAGAGATGAAAAATAAGGTCAGCCAAAGCCTTTTTATTACTTGAGGCAAAGACCAGTTTTCATTCTTTCAATTATGTGCACAAAGACAGCAAGACTGGCATGGGAGTCTTGCTCCAACATTGATGGTAGATCACATTTTCGATCAGGGAACTTCTGAAAGCAGCAGGAATCACAATGAGGGGACTTGGAATAATTAGTATAATATACTCAGGTCCTTTTTTAAAACCTTGTTTCCATCTCTCAGCTATATGTACCATTAAAGGTAGCTCCTCTGCTCTGTCTACTGGTATAGCTGGCTGCAGTAAATAATGTATTCGCAAGGCCCATCGGCATCCTCAAGTTTTCTAAGAAATGTACCTTCTTCATGGGCTGTACCCACCGTTGCCTATGCTGTATTGATAAAGCTAGCAAACAGCAGACAAAGGAGGCATCCCCAGAATCTCAGCTACTGTCCTCCACTGGCCCTCATAATAAATGTCCACACAGATGGGATTTTTAATCACCCAGCTATACTGTGCCATTGAACATGCCTGCAAACAGAAAAGAGAAAGTTACCAGTGGCTGGATACAAACCTTCTCCAGCCTGGCACCACTCAATATGCAGGATACTGTTTTCAAAATTCCTATTCAGCATGGCTAGATGGATTGAGCCAATCCACCTGGACAGCAGTAGGGAAGGAAGGCTTTACTAAAACAAGACGACTGAAATATCAATTAGCAATTCTTTTTTTGCCTCAAATTCCTGTGATAGTTTTTGGGACTACTTGCCTCTAACTAGATAATACATAGTGCTTATTCTTGGTCCTGGTGATGAGGATGATGATAATGATGGATACAATTTCAGAGCTGCTACTTTGAATTATTAGCCTAAAATAACTTCTTTAATTAAAAATTGTATCCTGTATCACTTTCTAATGTCACAAACTTTCTTGATATTTATATTTCAGAATAAAACATCATGTCATAATTCAACAGTTGCTTCCCCCTCCCTCATTGTAGTGAATGTTTACCACTTAATTACATAAATGCACCATGATAGTCCTCAAAAATTGCCGTTGCAAGTGAAATTCTGTAAAGCAGTTGCTTCTGCCAATCAAAAAGATTACTACATTGATGTAATTATGGAATGCTCAGAATTTATCCAGTAGATTCCAGATTTGGGACAATTTGCTAGGCTCAGATTCCATCAGGGCACAGTTTGTTGGCATCATTAATTAATAGCAGTGCTTCAAATATGGGTTCAAGCCTATCAAATCTCAACTGAAATACTGTAAATCTTACCCCTTTTTTAATGACCACCATTGCATTGAAATTGGTCATCATTTCTTGCAGCTTAAAGACATCAAGCTATGCTTTATCCACTTCCAGATAGAACAGTTTGCTCAGATCCTTATTTCAGAAATCTGATCTTGTTGTCAGGTTAAGAGTTTGGATTGCACAGGTCTCCAGAATTAGATTCTAGATTTATCTTCTTTGTTAAACTGTCAGAATCTCTAAAAAGCCCAGCTTAACAAATAAATTAAATAAATTTAGCCATAGCAGACAAAGTACTGGCAGCCAAAAGGAAGACATTTGTAACAAACATGGTGGAAAAATATGCCCTAACTGAAGGATATATTTGACTTGCTATAAGCCTGCCTTGGTCAACAGGTCCAGAGAGCTAGAGTTTGTGTGAGATCATGCCTTCTGCAAACACTAAGTAACCCATCTGGTTGGGTCCAGGTCCAAAGACAAGACAGTGATATCCAACTGAGTTCAATCCTTTACTTACTTGCACCTAATGGCAGAACCGTGCCAAACTAAAACTATAACTTTCTAATCTAGTCCATATACCCAGACAGATATTTTATAATCTATATACTACTAAAATTATTGTGTCTGTAACCTTTAACTGGGCAAAACAGTACATCAAAGGACAGCAGTTCTTGATTCAAGATACCTCAAATGAACTAATTTATGGAATGCATCCAAAATCTGGGATCCTTGACTTCCATGGGATTGAAATTTGGCAAATTTGTGGTGTCTTCAGTGCTGCTGCATTGCTGGCCAGCAGTTCAGTAGACCAGACCCACACTTGCTCTTTGGAGGCCAGGTAGACTGGTCCTGCTGTCAGCTGCCAGAGGGCAGTCAGTCATGGTTAATTCATCATGAAGTTGGAAATCACCCCTGCTCCCACCCCTGCTTTTGGTCATTCTATTTCTGTTTAAGTAATGGAAATATCTCTGAAATGACAATCAAACAGGTCATGAGTTGTCTAGTTATTTTTAAATCTAATTGTAAACTATGTTGAAATATTTTACAAGAAGTAGTATATAAATGCTGCCAAGATGGGGGTGGTTGATTGCAAACCATTTGAGATGGAAACCAGTTAGATTGTTCTCTGTCCCCACCAACACTTGGATGGTCTCCATTAAACCACCTCTCTACTGTAGCTGTGTGACATTTATATGTTCTAAGAATAACTTTGATGTCTATGTGGAACACAGAGGCATTAAATAGCTTATTGCACCCTAGAGGTTAGCTTTACAATTTCCCTCTTTTTTAAAAAAGTAAAGCATATTTACAATATCAGCTTGTGTAAGGCACATGGCAGGCCCCAGGAAAAGATCTTTAAACACCTTGATGTTCAAAGGACATCCAAGCTATCTGTAATAGATACCTTACATTGAAAACATAAGCTTCTAATCTGTTCCCATCTCCCATTCTGAATGAAAATGAGGGAATTGCCTGCCTAGAGTCTGATTAGATTTATCACATTAAAGTATGATTTCACATTCTTTCTAATGAACCTAGTGGTTCCTTCTCTCATGAATGAATTTGCTTTTTGAAGAGAACAGTCCATAGGAGGGAAGGGATGAAAGACTATACAGTATAGCAATTTTCCTCTTACTACTTCTCCATTTCCTCTTGAAACAAAAAATGTTGGGGCTGTAATAAATGCCTTTGCACATAATATACTATAATCTACTAAATATAAAGAATAAAAGAACTATCCCTCGTGTTTCCATATTTATTGAGGTCTTTCTAGATGCTGTGTTTAATCTACCAAGGCTTCAGAACCTTATTCATCTAGAAAAGGGTTGATTACACTGCAGTGGACTCACTATTGGTGGACATTGAATTAGAAACTATACTTCCTTATTGCAATTATCACTCTTCTACTGCTGTGGAGTATATGGCAATTGTCCTTACATTTTCCTCTTTGCACTGGCTAGAATTCCCTTTAGCCAGCAATGAGAGAGTGCCAAAAAGAGGATTGGGCAGCTTTTTACCCTATCTTAATCTTTACTTCTCAGTGTTGCCTATTTGCTGTTAGGGAGTGGAAGAGGGGGAAATGGGGAAAACCCAGAGCACCATGGTTTCCTGGCTTCTGGAGAAAGGCGTAATACCAAAATTAGGACATGGTGTGAAGCAAGAGTTTCTATCAAACAAGTATCATCGCCGCACAGATTAACTTCCGGGGTTCACCAGCTTACAGTTTCAAGATGGTTAGAAGTGCACCTTGTGAGGTCATAGAAGGGTGGCATTGATCTGAAATGGGTGGTATCCTCGCACACGAGGGTCTGATTCTCCTACCCTGGCAATGGCAAAAATTGTAGGTCAATTGCAATGAGCTGATGGCAAGTAGTTTAAGACTGTCACTTGCTTATGCTATCAGATCTGGATTGCAAAACTCTAGAACAGGGGTGTCAAACTCATGTCGTCATGGCGGTGTCACATGCATATCGGGACTTTTTTCCCCTATGCTAAATCGGGCGTGGGCATGGGCGTGGCCAGTGTGTGATTCATCCGGCCCACGGGCTGGGAGTTTAACAGCCCTGTTCTAGATGATCCTACATGGTTGCTATGTTTATTGTTATCTAGCAGGCATCTGGAGTTTTGCAAACCAGAATTGGAATCCTGACATCATATTGCTGAAATATCAAAACAATTAGAACACCCTGCAAAGTTTAAATTGCTTTCCTACCCCCCATGTACAATACACAGTGTGCTCAGCTCTTGCAATTTATTCAGAACAGATGCAGCAGCATTTAGAAGTCATAGATTAGGAAGTCTTCTGAAGACTTAGCAACTATTCATAAGAAAATGTGACTATCCGTACAGCCTAAGCATAGCAATACAGCAAGAATTTCTGACTATGTATTTCCATGAACCCACACAATGGCACAGTCCAGTAAGATTCCACTTGAGGCAAATATTTTGAATCTATTAAATAAATGTGTCAGTAGACAGAAAAGGGAAATTACTTTTTCCATGGACCAAAACTAGATCTCTCATGCTGATTTTCATCTTCCCCCTTGGGGAACTGCAAAACATCCAGGTTTCAGGGAGTTTTTTTAGGCATACAGAAAGTTTTAACAATATAAGAATATAATATAATGAAGTTTTAAAAACTGGCAAGTTCCAGAATTTGAAAGAGTTGGACAATTAGGGATTTCATGTCATGGGAAGCTTATTCAGGGAATATTTCCTTGGTCTGGAACTCATAAATGTATTAAAAAGCATAAACAGAAACGCATGTTGCTTCCCAGTAGATCATTTGCAATGTCTTGTCTGATTCAAAAATAGAGATGGACACTGGAAAAAAAAAGAAAAATTAATGCTTCTGCACTGCAGAATTAATCTGAGATCATTGCAATCCACCAACCATTTTTCGTAACCATATCAAACTTTTAAACCAATATCAATGTGTAATAAAAGAGGATAAAAGCAGTAATGATGGCAAGCAAAACTATTATATTTTAGTTAAACTAATCTTCAAAAACTATCTAGCCAAACATGAGATTATTGTGATAGTTAAAATGGAAAAGAAAAAAAACACACCTCCCAATCCAAAAGATACAAGAGTTGTTTGAGTTAGTGTGAACTTTAGGCTTGGTTGCACGCAGTGACATCTCATATGGATATTTTTTTTTCTTTTTTCTTTATTAAATTTATTTTACCTTAGGAGATGACACTGCATATCATCAACCTAAAGTTCACACTAGGTATTATTGATTTTTATTTTTTTATGTAAAGTTTTTTGTTTTTTCTTTTAAAACATACATATCATTGCGTGAACAGTGTGTTGGCTGGGTATCGTTAATTCCAATACAAAAAGAA
>JANHFL010001643.1:197129-210085 GCA_032468155.1 Oxyrhabdium leporinum | reverse complement strand
TTCTCTTTCAGGGAAAATATTCTGGCTTTTTTAGTATATCCTAAAATATTTCATTTTTCTAGGAGAGGGGTGGGTTTGAACTTCCAACAGCAGCAATAAAGTATTTCCTGTTCCAGTCAATTTTATGTGAGTGTAAAGCAGCCTTCTCCATTTGCAATGGTGGCTGCAAATTCTGTGAGATACAACCTGAAGACATCTGGTGGGCAGCAGAGACTTAAAAATACAGATTTCTAGTTCTGTAACAAAATGCAAGTTCCTCATGGCAGCCCTGGGTTTTCTGGGCAGTGAAGAGTTAATATTATTTTTTAAACAACGAACAGATGTTAATGTCATTATGGTGGATTTTTAACAACAAACACATTTCTTTTTCCTGCAAGATACCAATAGTCTTGTGGAGCGTTTGACAAATAAGCGGTGTTTTCTGAGAAGGGCTATATTAGAGAGGGAAAAAGAGGTGAATAGAGGATCTGGAGTCTTTGAAATTAGGCAATCTTTTCTAAAAAATGATTTTGTATATTTGTTTCTGTCTTCTCCAAATCAGTGTAATTTTTCTATATTGCTGGAAAAATTAAACTGCTTTGTTAGAAGAATGGCCTAATCAAACAAGATCTTGTTTTTAAAACACTGTTTAGTTTTAGAGAGACACTTATCTCTGGTAAGACCCCCTCACTTCAAATATGTACTGTGATTCATTCTGGAACTTTGTCTTTTTAGAACTTGAACTATTCTTGGGTTATGAAAACATAGAACTGCTTTGCGAAGCTGTGCACCAATTACTTCCATTTCTTACAAGAAGAAATTTTGTAAAAGACAGAACTGGTTCATTAGATTAATTTTTAAAGGTGTGAGTCAGTGTCATAATACTGAGCACGGTACCCTTATGGGTCATCTTCATAAGTTGGAGATTGGAGGCAGAGTTTTGCATTGGGCCTGTGTCTAAGTAGGAAGTTCCAGTTAGTATTTTTGTGGGGAGAGGTTGGGCCCTTGTGGGGCAATCTCCCTATGTTAATTTTGAGATCAGGAACCATCAATATGCTGATGATATAGCCAGTTTTACAACTATACCCAAAGTTAAGCTCATAACGTGGTAGAAGACTTGGCCTGGTGCTTATGGGCCATAAAGGATTGGATGAGAAAGAACATCTCAGACTGAAGCTCAGCAAGCAAATGTTGCTGTTGGTACAGAGACCTTCTGAATCTATAGGTGTTCCATCAGTTGCTCTTGATGGGGTGGTGCTGCTACTTCTGAAGGAAGAAATAGCAGTCTGAAGGGTCTCCTGCTTTGGCTGGTTTATCAGGTGTGGTTCTTTGTGGACAAGGAGGAGTTGGAAGCAGTGACTTATTACTTTGTCATCTTACTAGATTACTGCAATTGGCTTCACATGTGGCTATCTACCCTTCCAAGTGAGCAAGTTCCTCCACTTATTATTTGGAATACTCTGTGATCCTGGAAGTCAGAACGATCAAAACTATCCTTCTTGGTAGAACTTTCACAATGTAGGGTCCTTTGTAGTGGACAGCACAGCATTTGTGATCTTTTTATTTTTATTTTATCAGATGCATTGTGTTTTATATTTTCTACGTGATGGTTTTAAGCCACCTAGAATCTAGTAAGTAAGCAGCATGAAAAGATTTGTACACAGATAAATGGTATCCACATGCTCAGATTTGTGTAAAGTGAATTCCAGGTAGACATGTCAATATGCTGCTTGTGTTTGAATCCTTTGATGGATTAGTGTGATTCTTCCCATTCATTCAAACCCATTGGGATAGTGAAAATATATGCTTGGTATTACCGTCTTTGACTGATATTTCAGGGAATAAATACAGGACTAAAGACCTTCCCTGCTCCTTATTAGATGCTTGGTGATACTGTATCATCTCTGAGAGCATTCACCATCTGACTATCACATACATTCCATTCGATGTAGGCAGGCATCTCTATTCATTTGTGATGTTAGGAGCATGTAACACAACTGATAAGAGTCAGAATACAGGTCTGACTTGCATTTCTCAATCTTCTGACTTCACAATTTCCTATTTATTTATTTTTTAAGAATTCCAGTCACGTAGATTGATGTGTTTTATTAGTGCAATCATGGTCCATGAAACAGTCAGAACAACAGAGTTGGAAGGGACCTTGGAGGTCTTCTAGTCCAACCCCCTCCTCAAGCAGGAAACCCTATACCATTTCAAACAAATGGTTGTCCAATATCTTCTTAAAATCCTCCAGTGTTGGAGCATTTGCAACTTCTGGAGGCAAGTCTTCCACTTATTGTTCTTGCTGTCAGGAAATTTCTCCTTATTTTTAGGTTGGTTCTCTCCTTGCTTAGTTTCCATCCATTGCTTCTTGTCCTGCCTTCTTCGGATGCTTTGGAGAATAATAAATCCATGAATCTTTTAAGTGCTTTTTAAAAACCCTTCAGACAGTCTGTTGCTCTGAAATGCAGCTCTTGCCACACGTGCTGCCTTCCTTGGAGTGTGTCTCTTGCTGCAAGCAAGCTATTTATGTTCGTAGGTAAGCAAACACCTATGTATTGACTTTCACATTCCAGCTTGCTCATTGCGATGAAACTGAACTGAATCCAGCCTAGATCTGTTTACTTGTGACATTATGACAAAAGTAGTCGAAAAACTTTGCCTGGTCTGTCTTCTGTGCTTGCAGAGAATGGGCTCGAGTATTGCAAAGGGGGCCCTATTAGAGAGAATACAGTAAAGGTAGTCTGGGGTGGGGGTTTGGGATCATATGATCTTACTGCTGAGGGTGTAATGTGGGTGGAGGAGGAGGTGGAGTATTCAGGATCGAGAGACAGTGGATCGGAGGCACCGTTGTCCTCGCTGCCTTACAATCCTACCAAAGGATCACTCCAGAGGAGTTTGCAAGGCAGAGGGGCGAGAAGACAAATTGGCCCATTCTTTCTTCGGCTGCCTGAAGGCAGAATAAATATTTTGGTTGCCTCCTCCAATTCTCTAGCCTACTTCAGCTGCTCCTCTGTCTCGGAAGCTGTCATCCAGCAGAGGGGATCTTCCCATTCCTCTAGTTCCAGGCATGATCAGCGGAGCGTTCTGTAGGACAAATTTATCAAGTCTTTCCAAGTGAGTTTGTTGACTTACATTGGAGGTGGGGTTGGCGCTGCGGGGGGTGGGGGTACGTGTGCCTGGCTTCAAACCCTTCAAGCTGCGGGGGCTTCTTTCTTTCTTGTTCTTTTTGGCAAGCTGGAAGTTGGCTTTGACGAGGCGGAATAGGTTGCAACACGAATGCTACGGTTTTAACTGACGTCCGTCCTTGTGGATGCTTGGTTGCAAAATTCACCATAACTTGTATACCAACGCATGTCACCGTAATATAATAGACTGGATTCTCCACCCCCCCCCCCATTTCTTTTCCTCTTTTAAATTCCTTGGCTGCTTAGTGGATGCAGTGCAGTTCAGAAGTTGCTGTCATCAGCGCGAAATTTGGATGTTGCTTAAACTCTAGGTAAATAATGGAGCAAATTATAAACCAAACCCAGAGCTGTGTAATAACTGATGGTATATATTGATCAAAGGACTAAATTTTGTTGGCTTGACTGCCCCTTAAATATCTTCAGGGCAGTATTCTACCTCAGTTCTCTTTGAAGTGCTCTAACATTATTTCTGCCTTTTGTAAAACGAAAAAGGAGTTCTCAGTTAAGAGTCTAGTTAAATCTACAATATGATTGTAGCTGGGCATGAGTTAAAACTGCTTGTTGTTGCTTTTGTTGTCATTGTTGAATAAAAGATAACTATAAAGCCGTGATATGCCTTAGACATATAGAAATAATGTAATCTGTATACAAAAGGATCCAAACAGATCTCTTTCAGGGTTTTTTTTTTAAAAAAAAAACCTCTGGATTGCATGACATGATTCATAATGTGAGAATGTGCAAGAAAACAAAACGTGCATAGGCCAAAGTTTTCCTCAAACAAAAGACGGTTTTAAGACTGTATTAAATAAATCTGGATAAATGAATCGGCAGCCTATATAATCCTCAATTAAATTAGTTGAGTGCAAGATAATGATTTAGTGCAAGATAATGATACCTAACATTCATTCATTTGGATTGATAAAAGTAAACTGATTTGACTTGGCCCCTGAATTATCTGATTCAGCTTGCACATTTTCACAGCTACCAAAACACCACCTCGCCCTTCCCTTGTTCAGGTAGCTCACTTATCTGCTCATCTTAGAAGTTGGAGTATTCTGACTTAGGAGATTCAGATGTCTGACTCATGGCTGAGTTCACCCATAATGCTTAACTCTAAATCTGGGTTAATAAAACTCCAATTACGGTGCTCCCAAAATATGCAGTGTTTTAAGTAAACCATATCATGACTAAATGTGAGGGCTTGATTCACTTAATGTTTGAGAATGTGACCGAATTTTCCCCATCAACTGAATCACAAACTACCCAAACTCATTATAGACCATTGTAGCAAGTTGTGTGGATTCTCAGTCAATATTTCCAAGTATCTGTTGCAACTGAGAAGTAAACACAGATAAGTTAGCACAAAACTTATGGTTATATGACCAGCAAAATTGGTTTACAGCAGGGGTATCAAACTCGTGGCCCACGGGCCAGAGGCATCATGCACTGGCCACGCCCACCCCCGGTTTAGCGAAGGGGGGAAAAAGTTGTGGTAGGTCATGTGATGATGATGATGATGATGCGAGTTAGACACCCCTGGTTTACAGGCTTCATCCATTTTCTTTTATTGGTTCACCCAGAATTATATGGATGAATTATATTGATCTGTAAACCTGGTTCACACAGGACACTGAACTGCTGCAACCCTACCCTCCCAAAAAACCCTAAACAAGTTGAAACCTAATTAATTTAAGTGTGCTGTGCATATAGATTCAGCTAGGCTTTTAACTAGTCAGGTTTAGTATATTGTGGGAAGTCATCTGGAGAATCCAGTGAGTGCAGAATCATTCTTCATGCCAAAGAGAGTAAGCAAAATAAGCAAATCAATTGTTAGTCACCTCTTAGGAACAGCAGCAGCACCCTTCCGTGTTCAGTGTCCCAATGTCATGTCACAAACTCTGCTCCTTTTGGTCATACAGATGACACTGCATTGCTCAGAGAAAAGGCACAGGGCTTGCATTGCAATGGCATGATGCTTTTTTTTTTAAAATGGTGACCTATACCAAGCAAAGATTAATACCACAGCATTATGTGCTGTGCAGTTGTAGCAAGCTGCCAATTTGTACAGAGCTGGATTCATCTAACAGTTCTGCTTTGTATTAAAATGAATGATAATGACAGGCTGATACGAACACTGAATTACATTATAAGTTCCCAATGGGAGAACTTAAGAGCCAGTTCAGTGTAGCGGTTGAGGTACCAGGCTAGAAATCAAAAGTCCAGCCCCACCCTTAGCCACAAAGCCAGCTGGGTGACCTTGGGCTAATCCCTGTCAGCCCTAGGAAGGAGGCAGTGGCAAACAACTTCTGAAAAACCTTGCCAAGAAAACTTCAGGGACTAATCCAGGCAGTCACCAGGAGTCAAAAACTGTCTCAAAGGCACACACACACACACATGCACACACAAAGACACTAGAGCTTAGTTGTGTGAATGACCCTTTGGAAATTTCAAGGGGCTCCGGGGACAGCCCCAGAGAAATTCCTGCTTGAGGAAAAGTTCTCCCCACTTCCATTCTGACTGTATAAATAGAAATCTTTCCTTCACGCCAACTATGGTCTACTTGAAGAAGTGAAAGAAGTGTAGAACAGGATGTCTTTTTCAAATCCCGCTATCACTCTGGATCTCTTAGCTGTGACCCCACTTTGTCTCCTGATAGGGCAGGTCATGAATGATGACCACCACCTCCTCCTCCTCCAAACTGAAGTAAGAAGGGGTTGGATGCTTAGAATAGGAATGGGTTTTTTTGTAGCCCAGAGCCATTTTTATTGCTATCTAAGGCCAAGAATAGATATTAAGGGTGGATGGGTAAGTTTTTAGACAGGAGTTAAGGGATAAAATAGATGCCTTAAGCCTTTGCAAGGTTAAAGCACCTATTTTGTCTTTAAAGCCACTAAAATTGGTCTAAATTTTACAGAGGATCAATAGATACTAAAGAACTGAATGATTGTTGTACATTACTCAAAGTGCCTACTATTTCCATTGCTCTTCCTCCTTGGCTTATTCCAAAGCAGGCTGGTGATTTTAGCTTTGTCCACTCTGGAGCTGCTCTGAAATATGAACAAAAGACCACGGGATGTATATGCATACAACTTATATTCTAAGATTTGTCCAATTTCATTTTAATCTCATAGAATCATAGAATCGTACAGCTGGAAGGGACCTTGGAGGACTTCTAGTCTAACCTCCTGCCCAAGGCAGGAGCTCTTATACCATCTTGGATAAATGGTTGTCCGATATTTTCTTGAAAACCTCCAGGAATGGAACACCAACAACTCTGGGAGGCTAGCTGTTCCATTGATTAACCATTCTCACTGTCAGGAAATTAGTCCTTGTTTCAGGGTTGAATCTCCCTCTGATGAGCTTCCATCCATTGTTTCTTGTCCTATGGTGCTATGGAGAATAAACTGACTCTCTCTTCCCTGTGACAGCCCTTCAAGTCTTGGAAAACTGCTATCATGTCTCCTCTGAGCCTTCTCTTCATTAAGCTAAACATGCCTAGTTCATCAATTTAGGTGGCTGTTCAGTTGTGTGTGTGTGAGAGAGAGAGAGAGAATGGTGCCATTTTACTTAAATGTGGACTGGCATTTAGTGATTGAGTTCACCATTAATATTGCACCATGCAGATTAAAGTTGGCAATTGTACCTATGTTGCAGGATGTATGAAATAATTATTGAGATGAAAAGAAGTTTATCTCTCTTAAGAAGAGATTGATGAGATGAAATATAGTATAAATTAAAAGTTTAAAAAACAACCAAATAAGGATGCGGAAAGATGAGAAAAGTGTATATAATGGAACAGTGTGGATAAAGAGAACAATATATCCTTTTAGAGAATTAAAGGAAACCTGTGGAAAACCAGAATGGTGGGAGATTTAGTAAAAATAAAAAAGGGCTTTCCTAAAAAGTAGAGATAAGAAAGTTTTTATAGTGTTTGTAACTGAACTCTGGAATTTGGTACTAAAAGATAGTCACGACAACAACAAATGTGATGGTTATTAGAGTGTTCAGGGCCTTTCCCCTCTATTCAGTTAATGTCCACCCTTTGTTGTGTTAGCAGAAAACAATATAGGTCTGACATTGATTGTCCCAATTGCTGGTCTTTGTCTGCTCAGAGGTGTCTACAGGGTGTGGGAGTCAACAAAAGATAAGATGGAAACACGGTCTTGTGATCAAAGCAACAACCTTCTTTGACTTGTGTCATGACGCATGTAAACAAGAGCAAGGCCTTCATTGCATGATTGTGCCATCTTGAATTTGGTTCTACTTCTGTTGCCTTCTTCTATTCGTTGACAGTCACTTGACTTTCCTCCAAGTTAAAAGGCAACAAAGACCAAGAGATCTTAGGTTCAATTTTGCTGATATTTCTTGGATCCATATCCCTTTTATTCAACGCCACCTAGGGTTTTTTCTTTTCTTTTCAGAGGCTGGTATCAGGAAATATCACCCTTTGGGGAGGAATCACTGAAAAGGATTGACATTTTGCTCATCTTGGCCACTTGTTGGGGGCATCTGTGTGCTCGGAGACAAAATAAGAGATACTTTTGATTTCTTTGAACGAGGTTGTTTTTAAATCCTTAGAGGTGAGATTTGCATCATGCATTGAGGAGCAGTGGTGGTGCAGTGGTTAGAATGCAGTATTGTAGGCTAATTCTGCTGAGTGAGCCAGCAATTCGACAGTTCGAGTCTCACTGGCTCCAGGTTAACTCAGCCTTCCATCCTTCCAAGGTTGGTAAAATGAGGACCCAGATTGTTGGGGGACAATAGGCTGACTGTAAACCTCTTAGAGAGGGCTATAAAGCACCGTGAAGTGGTATATAAGTCTAAGTGCTATTGCTATTATTGTTGATCAGCATTCACATCTATTAAAAAGAAAAATAATTTTTCACTTGGCTGTCATATTGGAGGATTTATTTATTTTACAAAAAAATATTTTCATATGGATTTTTGTTCTAGTGTTCTATCCCAGTGAAAATATTTTTGTTGCTTTTCAAATGTATTTTCTCTACTGATTAGCGAACTTTCCATTTCATTTTGGGTGTCACCATCTCCCTTTTGAGGAACACCTGGAAAAATTATTTTTCCTCTCCAGGGCAATCTTTAGGTAGAATTGAAACACTGAAAGGTAAATCTACATTTCTGACAGTAAGAAGACATTTGACTTCCTTTGGCTTTTCTGCAATCTGAGGTCTGCAGCCCCCTCATTTAAATTCAGGGAAGAAATAGCAAGGAAAGGATTTTCTTAACAGGTTATAGTTTTCTTTTAAAAGGGACTTGGCAGGACTAAGATGGAAATTCTGGGGGTGGCAATATTGGCAAGTTTTCTTCCCAATCTCCCAGATGTTTTGGCAGCTACTGGTAGCATTGGTCTTACCATGAGCTTCTAAGTGAACAGAAGCCTGGGTTGTGAATAGTTCCAGACTGGTTTAAGAGAGTACTTATCTTGACAAACCAGTAGTTCATTTCAAATTTGGCGCAACCATGGACTTTCCAGATGTTCAAATAGTGGTTACTCATTCCTTTCAGATAGAAAAGCTGCTTTTCTTATCTAAACTCACTTTTCTCACACTCCCAACTAGGTTAACCATATTTTATATGTGTATAGTTTCTGAGCACACTGGAAGTTCTTGGTGGTTATTTTAAAATTTTCCCTAGCAGGGATCTCCCTCCCTCATTCACTATTATCTTCCTTCCCAAATCCTCATTATCACACTCAAGTGGTCTCACAGAGTGTCAACTTCCTGCTGAGTAAATTCCCTCAGCAAAGCCAGTGGTTTTCTCAGCTGTTGAATAAGAGTTTTAGCAAAGGCATTCCAGCTTGCAGTCAACTTTCCTCAGCTCACCTTTTCCTTGCCATGTTGTATCGTTTCCCCCCACGGTGTTGAAAAAAGACCCTCTCAGATCTTTGAGTAGAGGCAGTATTGGGCTTCAGAGTTTAATGATGGTAGTCTAGAGCAGGGGTCTCCAAATTTGGCAAATATGGCTGGCTAAGGAATTCTGGGAGTTGAAGTCCACAAGTCTTAAAGTTGCCAAGTTTGGAGACCTCTGGCCTGGAGAACAGATTTCCTGATGGATGGATGGGTGGATGTATGGATGGCACCTTCAGAAGCAAAGTGGTGTGATACACAATCCACAGGCAAGGCAGAGGCTGACTGGGCTCTTATCTTTATAATCAGGTGTTTTGACATCTGATTGGCCTTAGGTGAACTTCTAATTGGTGCAGGTTGAGGAGGACTGGTTCTGGAGAGGTAGAACTTGACACCAAGGAGTAATTTTCCTGCAGCTCCAGACATAATGCAAAAAAAACTATCTTCACAGCATTTACTCTGTAGCATGAGCTCTGCTGGAAGATGATTAGTCAGTTGCAAAGACACCTGAAGACCTATGTGCTATGGGTTGTAAGGGGCATATCCCTTGAGCATGGCAGGGGAGTTTCTTTGTAGAATGAAGTAGGAATATGCTCATGTCCTTGGTTCTAGTCAAGCTGTGGATGAAGCTTGCTATCTCTGAATTCTTGGTTTGGTTTTCTTACTACATTGCAAGAAGCTGTCGTATGTGTAATGGTACAAAGGTGTTTTAGGCCCATGGTTGCTGTACTCCAGCCGTCCCTAATTGCTACCTTTTGGATGTATTAGATTCTACTTCTTTTATTCCTCGCCAACATGACTGGTAACCTTACTGGTTAGAACGTTATGAGCAGTGGTGGGTTTCAACCGGTTTCACAACCAGTTCAGTGATCATGCACACTTCGTGCATGTGCGCAGCTTCAAAACAACCAGCTTGCCTTCTATGTAGTAACACAGTAGCTACAGCTGAGGTGCGGCAATCCTCTCTGCCGTGCGAATCAGCTGAGAGGATAAAGAGAGAAAAGTGCAGGGACTGGTGGGCGGGCCCAGCTGATCATCAGAGCTATGGCCAGCTGATCGATCATTGGAGATACCAGTTTGCCTGAACCAGTCCGAACCGGCTGAATCCCATCCCTGGTTATGAGTAATTCTGGGTTGGGAAAGGCTACTTGTACTGCATGTCCAAAATATAAGGATTTTAAGTTAAAAAAGAGAGAGGATCCAGCTTTATGTTAATCCATCGAGCTGTTACTCTGCAATTACTATGTTGTGATTTCAGTATTGGTGGCCTTTGCCAGCTTCAATCCATCTGAGAGATACAGCATATAACAAGAAATGAAATGAAGTGAAATAATGAAATGGGCTGGCTTATATCTTTGGGTAAACAGGTTCTTTCTATCTACTAAAGAGCCAGAAGGAATGTAGGTTCCTACGCACTTCTTGGATATGCTACGGTGCTCAGCTCAGCTCAAGTCTGGGAGATCATAGATGCTTCCTGGTAGAAGACATAGAAGGAGGGAAGTGCCTGCATTTCAAGAAGCTTGGGTGCTTAAATAGAGGTAGTCCTTGACTTATGACCAGTCACTTAGTGACTTTGTGAAGTAACGATGGACCTCCCAGGGTTATTTAGGACCTGATTCTGATGTTCCAATGGCCACTCCCCGCTTTGTGGTCACATGACTGCATTTTGAGTGCTTGGCAACCAGCCTGCATTTATGGCCATTCCATTTGCCATGTTACATAACTGAATTTTATGATATTTTTCCCCCAAAATTGGCATTTATTTCTTTTTGCCAAAATTAGCTCATAGCGAATAATTGCCTTGATTAATGACTATGATGGTCACGTGAGAAGTTTGGGGCATTGTAAAGCAAGCAATATATTCTTATATATTTTGTTCTTACGATTTATCAAGCAGTGCTCGATAAGGTATCTTTTCTAACTGGTGGAATGTCTAGAATCTCGTTTATTTCTGAAATCTCAGCAGCCTACAACATAATGGTTATCTGATTTTCACTACATTATATTAGTTTTTTTAAAATCCACACATTCTAAATAAAAGTTAGCCAATCAGTGGAACTGTTTCCTACTGTAGGTGTGGATCAGAAAAAATGTTCATAAATGGGATCCTTTTATAATTGGATGTTCAAAATAATTCAATGGAAACTTTTTTTAAAAAAGAATATACATGGACACATATATGCATTGAATAAAACAACTCCTGAAAAATCTGTAATTGTTAGGGTTTTTTTAATGTTATGTAAGTTCACTTCTCTGGCACTTGGAACCAGATCTGAAGTTGAGTTATGGATCAGATTAACAAGATGCCTACCATTTTAACAGTTTTTTTTTCCTCCTTTTAGCTCCCATTATTTGTAGAACAGTGAATCCTGAGGGAGCTGTTTAGATGCTCAAGGCCCACATTTTACTCAGTGCAGAAATCCAAATTAAAGATGGCTGCCCAGCTGTTCAACCACTCTTGTACCTAGAAAGGTTTTCCTAGTTTTCTATTAGAAAACTGCCCTCTTTGACCTAAATGCAAATTTGGATGCAGCAAACAAACACAAGCAAAGGCAACCATTCATTTCCTAATTTTTTTGTATTGCCTTTCCAGTCATTTTTATTTAACTTAAAACCTGACTGTATCATATTTATTTTATTGCTGACGCGGAGCATCTGTTAACAAAGGAAACTTCTAGCACCAGCCGCAAAACTTGTCCTAATAAGGATAACTGAAAAAATACCCAGCTTTCAGCGGTGAGGTCAAAGATATGAGGCAGTGGATAATAATTCCACCCTCTCCTTCGCCACTGAAAATATTATGGTGTGGTTTGGCATAGACAGCAATGGTCTGGCTAGCTGGTCAGGGACAGTCTGTTCTGTTGAAAACCCTTCCAGAGCAGACAGCCCAACTATCCTTTCTCCCCCTTTTTCGTTTTCTTTTTGCAATTGCTAATTAAGTTACACACTGGATGTGTCAATTACAAAACTAAAGAACACTAATGAGGATTGCCAAGAAGGTTTTGTGCACAGTAAGAATGAACCAATGATAGTTTTGTACACTTATTTAGTGCTGTGATGGAAGGGTTGGGACGAGTCCCTTGTGAGATTATCTGTGTGTGTTTGTGTGTGTGTTTTATCTGATCCCCTTGTTAATGCAAACCAAGTTTATGCAGGGAAGAGATGTGCCATGTGCCCAATCTCTCACACCCCAGCAGGATGTAAAAGTTCAGTTTGTCTTTCAGTCTGCAGCTCAGATCCTCCTCTTCCCCTCCTCCCGTTTCCATGCCCATTGCCCAGCCTCCCAACTTAGAGAGGGAGTGTGTGTAATGGGGGGGGGGTTGTTCAGTTTTTTTGTCTTCTGTGTTACGGAGGCCTAAAGCAACAACTGCAGCCCTGATGGCCATTGTGCGGGAGCAGGTTGGAAACAGCTGGATGCTGCTCTGGTTATCTAGATCACTTTCTCAACCTTAACAATTTTAAGCTGTGTAGACTTCAACTCCCAGAATTCCTATAGGAGATGACTAGGCTGAGCCCAAGGGAGGGATCAAACGGGTCATCAGTCATGAATCCCTGCGCATCTGTCAGACCTGCTACAACTTGGTCTTCTAGGAAAGCAAGACTCTCGACTCCATTTGTAGCGAAAAGAATACTTTAACTAAAAATCAAATGGCTAGAGTAGATCAAAGCCAGAACTGAGGTTTTGCACACAAAAGCTTCCCAGTTAATTTTCCCTTTCTCATTCTACACCCCCCCACCCCCCGCCGTTATCTGCTGATTGTCCAGTTACATTCAGAGAAGTTGTTTTGGTAACTGTCCCTCAAAGCAGAGCTGGATTATGAGCTGTTACACTCCATTTCCTAAGACTGTGGCTTGGGATAGTGAGCCGATGCCTTGGGACGGCACTTAGTTTTGGTTTCTCCCCTTCCCCCCCCCCCCACCCCCC
>JANHFL010001643.1:171465-184886 GCA_032468155.1 Oxyrhabdium leporinum | reverse complement strand
ACCCCCAGCAGCCCACCCCTGGACATGATGTGTGGAAGCCCACCACATCTCCAAGTTCAGAAAAGCCGTTCTAAAGCACTGTTTCCAACATAACAAAGAGTTGTCAGAAAACGTATCTAGGCACTTTTGGAATACAGAAGAACTTGAAACTTTGGACACGCGAAGAAGGAGACAAATCCCTTGTGTTTCTAACCACTTTTGAACAAATAAAGTATTCTACTTTATTTGTAGCACCATCTCCTTGTGGTGTCTTGGCTTCACACTTTAATTCTTAGTCGTCTGCAGAAACAAACTTTAATTATACCTTCCCTTCTTGCTAGGAACTTCTTCCATCTAATTATGGAGTGCAGAAACAGTTTTATCAATTACCTCGTAAAAGGATATTACATTTTGATGGTGCTGAACAAATTTAGTATGCTCAGAGTAGTATGACATGAATGTAGAGTATTTCAGCAAATCTATTCGTGCTCTTGTAATCACCTTAGATATTATAGTGGCGTCCTGAATTGAGGATCTAGCTTTTTTGAAACTCTGTTTTGCAGATTATCCTATCAAAGAAATGATGATGATGAGGAAGAAGCTGCCCGAGAGCGACGCAGGCGGGCCCGTCAAGAAAGACTGCGGCAAAAAGAAGAGGATGACTTTGGGCAAGGAATCGAGAAACCTGAAATGAATGCCCAAAATAAGTAAGATTCTGTTACACGAATAGTTTTAGTGGATTTTCATTCTAGGTCATGCCTGCTTGGCGATGGGATTTAATCAGGGAAGAGGAGCTGAACAATTTAGTGGCTCCTCTTGTTCTATATCATCTATCTTCTAAAGTGGAAGGAAGTTCTTGATGCAGCTTTACAGACTCACTTTCCTGGTTAGGAGAGAATATATCTCTTCTCTATCTCCATCTCTATATACCTACCTACTTCCTGTCTGTCTGTCTCTCTGTCTGTCTGTCTGTCTGTCTGTCTTTCTCTGTCTGTCTGTCTGTCTGTCTCTGTCTATCTATGCATTTCTATTATTAAAAGGACAGTCTGATTTCCCCATGTTCTAGGAAATTGATTCTATGATCACACTTTTCAGCAGGTATCCTCCATTCAGCTCCATGTTTAACTGAAGACAAGCGACTTAAAAATAAAAGCCAACCAGAACAGAACAAAAGGTGGTGTTTTTTTTTTAAATCAAGAAGTCCCTTCTCATGTTCTACTCTTAGAGACTTGAATGAGTTCCAGTATTTGGGAGGGTCCTGATTGGAAGCAATAAATGAGTAGAGATTTTTGGCATTTTCAAATTACAGGACATTAAAAGCAATATGATATAAAACCCTTGGAGGATATGATACCCTGGAGGATCTTTGACAGTCAGAATAAATAACCTGGGTTTGTGTGTGTGAACCTGACAAGTTTGTGTCTTTGTGTGTAATGGTTTGGACTCAACTGTTAGCTGTCTGATTGGGACTGCTTCAAATCCCAATTCATCATAAAGTTCACTATCTCTTAGTCAAACCTGTCTATGATGATAAAATGGGGAGGGCAGAAGGCAATCCCCATTACACTTCAGGAGGTAACATAAAAAGTAAGAGCAGCAGACAAATCTAAAACTCTGCATCTCTTGTAGCATTGCAGAAGGAGAGTCCAAAAGTACTACAATGACCACTGTTACGACTACTCAAGGTGATGGAGACGATAATGCTGTGTTCCTGGAGAGGATGGCACGGAGAGAGGAAAGACGTCAAAAGCGTCTTCAAGAAGCATTGGAGCGCCAAAAGGAACTTGACCCGACCATTACTGATGAGAACGTGTCCTTCGAAAGCAGAAAAGTGGTGAATAATGTGGAGGAAAATGAGACCCCAGGAAAAGAAGAAAAGGTAGAAACCCACAGAAGACGCTATGAGGAGGAGGAAACAGAAACCATCACTAAATCATACCAGAGAAACAACTTGGAGCAGGATGAGGAAGATGAAAAGAAAAATGAGGAAGAAGAGGTGGAAGACCAGAAACCAAAACCACAAACCCTAGAGGAGAATCAGGTAGAATTAACTGTAGAGAAGGAGAATGTAGACAATGAGGAGGAATCTGCAGTCTTGGAGGGAAAGCATCTTGAGGTAAATGCAGAGGAAGACAAATTAGACAATGACACCCATGTCCTTGCCAGTTCAAAGGAGGACCTCAGCGTGACAGTAGTCGTAGATGAAAATAAGGAGGAAGACAAGGAGGCAGACATGAACCAGAAACAAATTGAGGAGAGGGAAAGGCTTGAAAAGGAGGAAAGGGAGAGAGCCGAAACTGAGGAACAGAGGAAAGCAGAGGAAGAAAAAGAGAGATTGGAAGCTAAGAAAAGAGAAGCTGAGGAGAAAGCGAAGAGGGAAGCTGAGGAGAAAGCAAAAAGGGAAGCTGAGGAAAAAGCAAAAAGGGAAGCTGAGGAGAAAGCAAGGCTTGAGGCAGAAGAGCGGGAGAGGGTGAAGGCAGAAGAACAGCAGAAGGCTGAGGAGGAGAGAAAGAGGATGGAGAAGGAAGAGGCAGAGAAGAAAAAAGCTGCCCAGGAGAAAGAGAGGCGTGAGGCTGAGGAGAGGGAGAGGAGGAAGGCAGACGAAGAGAAAAAAGCAGCTGAGGAACGAGAGAGGGCTAAGGAGAAGGAAAAGAGGGAGGCAGAGGAGAAGGCCAAAGCTGAGGCTAAGAGGGCAGCTGAGGAAAAGGCTAAGCTAGAAGAGGAGAGGTTAAAGGCCAAGCAAAAAGCTGAGGAGAAAAAGGTAGACCAGCTGAAAGGCAAGAAGGGGGACGAGAAGAAAATAGAAGAGAAGCAGGTAAAAGAGAAGAAACTCCAAGAGGAGAAAATCACAGCAGCTTCCCTCAGGAAACAGGTAGAGTAAACATTTTGCACCCAACCACCGTTTTGCCTGTGTTTTGTAGAAAATGTAATGCATTTCACCAGAAAAAAAAGAGAGAAACTGGAATTTGTTCAGTTATCTCCTTCCACTTTGGGCTACTAACTCTTGCCAATGTTTTATTCCTTTTTTGGATTTAAGCTTCTAGCTTCACCTCTCCGTAGCATGATTAGTGCATGACAGTTGGTTAATCTGCTCTCTCTTCTAGTCGCTTGAATCTTCTGGAAACCTATGCATGCTCAATTCTTCACAGCTTCTTTGTCTTCCTTTTCTGTGGCTGATGGTTGGACAAGGAAGGTAGCCAAAGGCCTACACCAGGTCCAGAAGCACAGCATGAGCCATGGATGAGCACCCTGGAAACCTTGGTGGTAGGAGTGTTGAATAAGCATCCACAAGTATTAGAAGCAAGCACAGCCGGGACCCTGCTGAGATATGTGAGAACACGAGCACACCAGAGCAGAAGAGAGGGTGCCAATGCGCAAAGGAAAGTCACTGCCACCCAAGGGGAATGGCGTGCACAGCAGCAGATGCGAGGTTGTATGAGCACAGCTTGGTAAAGCTACAGTAGTAGCAGCTGTTAATAGGGCTTGCAATGGGATTGATGTTTTCCTCTTGAAAAATATTGCAAAAGGGGGAAGAAAATAAAGTGGAAGCTAAAAAGGAAAAGCTACAGGACAAGAAGCTTCAGCCATCCTTCAGGAAAGAGGAGGTAACTATCACTTGCGGATAGAGGGGGGCGTGTGGGAAGTAGACTCAAACCCCACATTGCCTGTGTTCATTATGAGGTCCCATAGCAAAGGTCAAGGGTCATTTAATCCAATTTGAAGCTTAGGAGCAACCTGATTCAAGTTCATATTTTCTCCAGCAGCCATCTTGAAGGCTGTCTCAAGATGTTGGCCAAAATCAGACAAGAGCTTTCCAAAACTGGCCGTACGATGAAGCAAGCTTCAGCTTATTCCAGTTGGTTTTATGTTGCACTGTGTGAGCTGAATATTTAACTTGCTTCTTTGGTGTTTGATGAACATAAGGGAAGTATTTTAAGTTTACCCGAGCTAAGATCACATCTGGGAACACAACATGGGCCATAGAAATTGGGCCTAGATTTGTGTGGAATTCCTGAGTGCCCTCCAGTTAAGCCTTCTTGCCTTAATTTTTCCCTCTACTTCATGACTTTTCTTGATGGAATTGATGGTTTAGATTATAGATGCCTCAAGATACCTTTAGTTCTGTAATCTGAATTTAACCCAATGATTTTTCTGTTTCTTAATATAAATTATGCACTCTCCAAAATCTCCTTTCTTCTTTTGACTCCCCTCTCCCCTTGGTTTACAAAAAGTGGTGCATTGCATTTCTACTTAAACTCAGAAGCTGGTGCCATGGTGTTTTACTGTATGGTGAGTAAAATTTTTGGTATCAAACCATCATTTTTAATAATCTTCAGATAGGATACTGCAGATACCAAAATGTACTCTTAGGTTAGCCACTTTTGAATGTTTCAATACTGGTATTTTTATCAACCTGTTTTATCACTTATCTTACTTGCCATCCGTGAAACAACATTATACTCTAAATCAGTCTGTTAGGGGAATTATAATAATTCTGAATGGATCATTTGTTTAATGTCTGCATTTATAAAATGCCTGTAGGAGAAATTTTATACCATTATGCAACTCAAGCATAAAGCTGTAATACAGTGCAGAATGGAAATGCCGCAACCAACATATTACTGTAGAAAAACAGGTACAAAGCCAGTATGGCCAAGGAAACCCCCCATCAAAGCAAAATGAAAAACAATAAGGATGGGCTAAAACAATTAAATAAAATAAGAGATAAAACTATTAAAACATAATGAAGATTAAAAGACACCAAAACCCTGGGACAAATTTTAATCTGGTGAAGAAAGAAAAAATTGGCATTAAGCAAATTTTTTGGGAAAAGCGTTTTATAGGAATTACCTTGAAGGTTTTCTCTGTAGTGATCTAACTCCAATAAATGAAGAATTTTGAACTACAATAATAGGTGCATTTTCCCATCCCTCCCTTTTATACCAAAAGAGTCAATGCAGGGTAACATGTAAAGCTTTGAAAGCCAAGAAAGAAATGTAGGGTTACTTCTAAGGAGGTTCTCTTATCCTGACCTATAGACAGAAATCTTGCTGAACTAAAGCAACTACTTGCATAGTTAAAGATATCCTCTGGGAACGTTTAAGGAGGAGCTATCTTGATGCTTTTTCTTCCAATCAAACAATCTAATCTTTGCTATCTCTTGATCCTTTGGAGTCTAGACTGCATTCCAGCACATGACATGATGTTTCTTTCTCAGGCTTTCTGGTTTTCTTGGATTGATCTCATGCTGCACATCTTCCTCAAAGCCACCTCTGTGTTCCTCTACATATAGACTCAAGGCTTCCATTTAGATATGGAAGGAAAGAAAGAATCATGAAGAAGGGAATCAGTCATGAAGAAGTTGAAAGATACTTCCAAATATGTGAGGGTTGGAGTTTCCAGATTTAGAAGCTCCATTGGAGAAGGCTGAACTGGTCTCTCTGATATGGGATAATAGCCATAAGTAGACTTTATGGATATTACTTTTTAGACATACAACAGGAAGATATCATTCTTAGTAATAGTGAGATTTGGCTAATGGGAGACTCCAGGTATAGCAAGGAGCTATATCTCAAAGGTAGAGAGGATGTTTTCCACACGGAAACCTCCAGATCCCATTCTTGATATTTCTAGTTGAAAAAAGAGAGGGGTGGTAGGGAAGGTAACAGCCCGATGCAGAAGACTTCTGTATGAGTATCTAGGTGGCTGTTCTCAGTCCTTGGTTGGTAAGAGTAGAATTTCAATGAGTAGAAAGCCACCTTCAGCATTGCATGAAGTGAAGCTCTTCAACTTGCAAACAGATTTCTCCATTCTTCAGTTGCACCTTTCCCTAAATGACATGGAGTAACCAACACGTTTAGTCTCATAACATTCCTTTGAAACCAACCAATTTACAGTACATTCTGACTAATACCAAGGCTTAAACAATAATGTCTCCACTTTCAACAGCCAGCAGGATCTTAGCTGTAAGTCAGTCATCCTGGAAAAACTGAAAATGGCTATATGGCTATAAGATGAAATTTCATTTCATGCAAAACTGCCTTTCCCTGGTCTGTTTTGAGTTTATTTTACATCCGAGGATTTGTTCTGTTTTCTGGACTGCCTTAAGACTTTGGGTGTGCAGAGCTGGACTGCAAAGTTTGTCCTGAAGCAAGCTTTCTCATGACATGATGGTTGTGGTATTTCCTGTAGACATACTACAGGAGCAGCATTTTTTCTCTTTTCTTGCTTGCTTGCAGTGTTCCCCTCCCTCCCTTTTAATGCACTTCTGTTTATAAGAAGATAAGCGGTTAGCCTAATCATTCTGCTCAGATGCTCACAACCTGAGTTAAAACTTAAATTCAGATCCCTGATTTGGAATTTCCAAGGAAGCATTAAATATCTAAAATAACATTTTGGGAGTGATAAATAAAGTTAGTAGCCAATGGTGTAAAGAGTTAATTGTTTATTAACTCCCTGCAAGTTAGACAGTCAACACTGCATTAATCAAGCATATTTAAACGACCCTGTAGATTACTAAAAACATCTAGGCATTTTTAATTTCATAAGGAAGTATGTTATTTAAATGTGCCTGTTAAAAACAAAAATTAATATCGATATTAGAATGGAAAGAGGGATCTCTCATCCTCTCTCCAATTCAGGTTGCTACCCCAGGAATTTCCCCCAGGAATTTGGAACAAACCCAGGACTCTTTGCTTGGCAGATCCAAGCTTGTTTCAGAAATACCATATCTGGTATGATGAGGAATAGATTTTGAATTTCTCCCAGTTTTTTCTCCATGTAAAAGGGATCATCTGAAAGGCAGAAAAGGTAGACTGACTAAGCCATTCTCATCCTACAGGAAGCAATTTCATTTCATTCATGTAAATATCACTTTTCCAAAGTACTTTCTTGCCCTTACGGAAAAGATACCAAGTTCTTCCCACCCCCACCCCCCGAATTAATTCCAGGGTTGTGGATTCCTTTAGCTCAGGCTTCTCATGCTGGAATGGTGTGTAGGTATGGCCACGGGAGACAGGGCAATAAGACTAGCCAAGGGAATGGTCAGATAAAAGGCAGCTAAGCCCACAGCAGGAATGTGAATGTGACAAGAAGCTCAGAGGAGACCCTCCCCAATTTCTTGGGATGTAAAGGAGACAGAAGGAGAAATGTAATACCAGACTTGCAAGATTTATAATAAAGTAGATTTAGCTCATCTGGTCTCCTGTCTGGTCTACCTCGTAAGGCTGACACATGGTGTGTTTGCTTTTCTGCCTTGATGTCCCAAAGGTGCTTTTTCAAAGGGGAACTGGACTTTCTGATTTTTCTTTGAAGACGTTTCGCTTCTCATCCAAGAAGCTTCTTCAGCTCTGACTGGATGGTGGGGAATGGAAGGAGTTGTCTCTTGAAAAAAACACCTTTGGGAAAACCATGACCTGGATGGCTTGAGAATCTCCATAGACAAATACCAATGCTAGTTTTTTTTGTGCTGCATTGGCCACTAACATAGCCCCAGGTTTAGTTTAATGTGTTGTTTGTTTGTTTGTTTGCTAGCTGGCTTGCTTGTTTTAAAAATAAAACCTCTTCAAGGAAGTATCTTGGGCTTTGTTTACATTGAAGAGTAGTTTACACTCTACCAATGCCTCGGAACCCTTTTAGATAAGCTAGATAATCTTACCATCATGAACTGATGCCAATGCCTCTAGGCATGTAGCTTTTTCTACTAAAGCTCCACGGTAGAAGTGCACCCCATTCACAGGAACACTCAACTGGACTTGAGCATTGGAACAAATGTATCTCTCCTTCCCTCAAATAACCTCCTTCTTCCTTCCCTTTGCTTGAGTGAACTTTGATCAGTAAACCTCTTGCACCTTGTAACTGTGAGCAGGACTACTTTTGGTACGGTTTTATTCCTTAATTGTGGACATGTTTTAAACAGTAAACCACTTCCAATTCAGCCTTTTGAGGTTGTTTTCAAGAAGGTCCCAAACCTTTCAAGAAATGCCGGCAGACCTTTTGCAATCCCCTTTAAGACTTACTGGGAGAAGGGGGAGAGCAGGGGAGAGTGCTTTTCTGTTTACTATGGTAACAGGGTTATTACAAGTAGTATTTCAACTCCCCGCTGCAGTAACAGCAGCCTGGCATGGAGCAGTGTGATTGTCTGAGTAGTTTAGTATGGATAGCTTTTCATTTAGCCTTTGCTCTGACAGCCTATGCTCGGATAAGTGGTGTAGGCCTGTACAGGTGAAATCTATTCTCACATTTGCCTCAGGGGTGAGTGGACTGTAACAGAATTTTTCAAACCCGTTGGGCCCAACCGCAAAGCAGAGAATAAATGGCTGAAGTGCCAAGTCTCGACAGAAAAATCAATGCCTGGTTATACAGACATGACAGACCAGGTCTGCAATTCTCTTCATGAAAGTCTGTGCATTTAGCACAGTTCGAGTTTAAAACATGCTTCTTCTTCTTTTGGGGGTGGGGTGGGTCAGTTTGGGGGTGTTGCATGCATGTGGTTAATTCTTCCCCCTCCTTCTTGATTTTCTCCTTGTACACAGGAAATTTTCCTGCCCCTTGTGCAATCGAAGTTTCACAGAGAAGTGGGCCATGAACAATCATATGAAACTTCACACAGGAGAGAAACCTTATAAGTGCACATGGCCTACTTGCCATTATTCCTTCCTCACCGCATCAGCCATGAAAGATCACTATCGGACTCATACAGGTTTGGTTATGCTTTTTTTCCTTCCTTGGAATGGGCGGGGAAGAGGCTATATATGGCTGGCATTGGAAATAAAAATAAAGCTGGGGTTCAATATATGTTTTTTATGCTGGAACCATGAAAGCACAGTTGCTACTCTTGGATATACATTATCGGGTTCTGCTCTATAACATCTCTACAATTCCCCAATCACGGAAGTGTGAAGAGAAAGAAAGTTCCAACTATTAGGTTTCCCAAGGTGTATCTGTACCTTTTAAATGGCTGGAAATTTAAACACTAACCTTGTACAGAACTACAATTCATAGAATTCTTGGTGATAATTACTACTCCTTGCTGACTGAAAAATTGAGGACTAAAGTTCAACACTTCTAAAGAATACCATGTCAGAGAGCAGTTTAGATTTTGTAATTCGCTGGTCCTATTTTTTAATCCAAGGTCCTATGCTGTGAAATCATATTTAAAATAAAATAGGTTTGCTTTCATGATATTTTGTTAGATGAAGCTACCTATGGTGTACATTATAATTATAATGCTAATATTAATGTAATGATACTACTCTTAGAATATATAAATATCTTCAGTCATTAAAACCACTGTGAATAAGGTCTATTTCATTTAAAAGTGCAAGTGCCTGCATCTCAAAATGCAATGATTTCACCATGCAGCTAAGTTGATTCAAAAGGCTGAGTTACACAATCATTATGTATGCTGTTGATTAGTGAAATCCAGCTTAGATACAAATATGTATCAAATTAAAAAGAGAAAATATTGTCTAAATTGGTGGACCTTTTGGAACTAAGTAATAGCAAATGCCGTTGGAAAATGATTACTTGTCCTGCATGTTAATTTTCATTGTATATTGGCTTTTACTGTAATGAGTAAAGCAGAGATATATGTTATATTTAAACAAATGAATAAATATACGAAGGACAGATTGCAGTAAGGAAAATGAGCTAAATCTTTCTATATGAACCAGCTGTAACTGAAATATTATTCATTATTTGATACCAGCTGCTTCCAAGAATGCTGAGGCTGCATTCATTTTAAAGCAATATGGTTAAAGTTTAAATTAATGCCTTAATAAAAATCAGATTAATATAACAAAAGATGCAGAGTTCACTACAGCAGGAAAAAATATAATAGCTGTACCTTTGCTTTAAACTTACTGGAACAAAGATTCCAATGAAGATCTTAGAAGTCTTTAATATTAACCCAAAATAATATTAGCCACATAAACATTTCTCGTTTAGCCTGATTCTTTAAGGAGAATATTAGAATTGTGCTGTAACATGCAATATAATGAGATAAGGAAAACATAGAAAGGTATCTGATATTACAGCAGTAACATGTCGAACCTGTAAGATAGGAGACAAATGATCTTAAAATCAAAATTCTCTAGGCATATTGTGAGAAAATGAAACAGTGTTTCATTAAATAAATAAATAAAAAAATCCTGAAAAGATTTTACAATTTTCTGAAAATGAAATGAGTTGTTGCTAGAAATTACAGGTTAAAAGTTCTTTCAAGGCAGTTTGTAGGGAGCCTGGGCCTCCTTAGCTTCCTTGACAAGGGTGTTGACGATTTAAGGTCTCCAGCCTGCCCTGAGAGATCACTTATATCGAACAGCAGATGAAAAGCCAGTGCAGATGTAATTTATCGTCGGCGTTTCCTTCTAAAGAATAATTGTGGAGACTTGGTAAGATCAATAATATGGATTTTTGTTGTTAGGTCTTGTAGTCTGCACCATAATGAGAGATAGGGGACAGTGGCTGTTTTCTAATGGAAAATAAAGGATTGGTTTCCGTGTCTTTCTACATTTGAATGCAAAGTGGCACACTTGAAACTAATTCAAGTTGTTAAGAAAAGAACCATTTTCTATTACATTCCTGATATCATACAAACATGGCATGTTAGATCAGCTCCCTGTACCCCAAGTGATATATTGCTCCTTAGATCCATCTCAAAGTCTAAAGGTTGTAATTCCTGGAAGAAGAATGAATGTTTGTTAATGTATGGTTAAAGACTGAAATCACACGCAGTGTGTCCTCTGACATACATAAATGCAGGTAGGATTACATCTAATAACTGCTAGGCTTATATACATGCCTATGTCCAAACTAGCAAACTTTCAGTAGCATCCAAGCAAATCTAACTCTGAAGCACAAAGGAAATAACGGAAGATAAAATAAAATAACTACTGTATTATCCCCACCCACCCACAAATTTATTTATATGCCTGGAATGAATAATAGAAAAATAGTAAATGCCATCACATTTCTTGAAATTCTTGAAAGCCCAGTAGAATTCTTTCTTCCTTTAAGTCAATCAAGAAAATTCTACTAGGATTGCCTTTGAGTTAAAACTATAGAACGTATGGTGTATAAAGAACATAGGTAGGTGGCATACTAAGTACAGTTTTGTTTGGGTTCCTAATAGTATATTAAATATGTTTTGTTCATTCACGGCTGATAGTAGCGAATCAAAATAAAATTCCACATGTCCTTGCTTTTTAAAGAAAGAAATGCTACTTCAATCGGACTTCCCTACCCTAAAAAGAAAAGAAATCCTTGTATAACTGAATTGCAGTTCAGAATCAAGGGCGTGTCTTAATTGGAGTTATTGTTTAGATAGTTCACATTTGTGTTTCTATCGGAGTAGTACTAAATTATATACCTACAATTGTGTTTCCCCCTTTCTTTCCATTGGGTATTATAATGAACCCAAGTGCGAGCAGAAAGCAAAATGGTAGGAAAAAAATAGAGAAAATAGACATTTCCCAATGATTTTTTTTTCCTGGAGGGTCTTTTGACTTTTATTCCAGTATTAATCAGTTGAAAATCGACTTGCTTCAAGTTGCAGTTTCTGGAAATAAAAGTTTCAGTTTTCAATCTTCTTATTTGTGTATTTTGTTTTTGTTTTGGTAAAAACTAGGTTTTTTTTTACTAGAAATAATATCTGCCCTGCCCAACTGAGCCAAATTGCAGCACGTTCATGGAAAACATTTATAAGGATGTGATACTAAACAACCAGCTCTGACCTGTATGCACTGGAAAGGACAATCATCTTAAAGACCTGCTTATATAGGATGATTTGTTCATCTGTTTTGTTTTCTTATGTCTGCAAATTGATAAGTATTTTGCTCACTAAATTTCTGTTCTTGATGTTTCTGTTATCAACAAAGCCTTCTTGGATGGTTAGTTTTTCCAAGTGCAGCAAGTTCCCCCATCCCATTGCAACCTGTTAATGCTGCTGAGATACAACAGAGAAGTCACAGAGCTTCATGACAGAAAGGAAAAAAAAATAAGCAAGAAATAGCAAATCTGAGAACCCTCCTGAATCAAATGGATGCCTGTCTAATATAGCATTTATGGCTCATGCACCGGACAGCCAGTTACCGTCAAGAATCTCATGAACAAAGACACAAAGACAGTATTCTCCACCACTGTGGTGGGCCCAGCAACCGATTATTCAGAAGCAAACTGTTTCACAGTCTAGCTCTTAGCTATGAGGAATATACCCTTTGATGTATTTAGCCTTCAAAATGAAGGGGGAAATCACAGCATTTAGTGGTCTAGGAATCGGGACTGATTTAGAGATACAATAGAGGGCTTAAATAAAAAACTGCAAAGTATGTTCAAATATGAAATTGGTATTAAATTTGTTTGGGGGCAAGATTCTGGGAGCAATAGAACTGGACAGAATGGGTAGCTTGGTGTGAGGGATGGAAGGCTAAAATTGTAGTGAAAAGATAGCATAATAGTCACCCTTAACTGACAAGCCAACATTAACTGCCGTGCCTCTAAGTCTTGAAGATAAATATCAGCTAATGGAAATGGCAATATACTATATACATACATACATACATACATACATACATACATACATACATACATACATACATACATACATACATGCTTAACCTGCTGTAGAGAATGTACTTTCATAAGGAACATGAAAGCAGATGCTTATTTTATTAAAACCAATAGGAATTCGGAAATAAATCTCTTAATTCCCATGCTGTAAATCCTCCTTCCCTGTATAAAAGCCATTCTGCCTTTTATTTGAAATTCTTTCCCACTTCCTTTAATTCCCTTCCATTGGTGCATGGGTGGGAGGGTACAAATTGTCTCCAAATGAGCCAAATGACTCGTTTGTGTGTTAACGCTGTTTAACGCTGTTTTATAATTTCACTGGCTCTCTCCAAGGTTAGCATTATTATTCTATAATACCATTCTTCGTAGGCCTTGTGGGATGAATCAGCTTCACATGCCTGGGCTTTACTGACTAAAAATGCTACTGTGGAATGATATACTACATTTATAAGCTGCAAAAGGCAAAATTTTATCTGGAATAAAAATACTTTATAAGTGCACATTTACGCACTTTTAACAAGTATCAACCTTGCCAAAACTATCTTTTAATGGTTTTTCAAGGCTTAAAATAAGGACAGATCTTTAATATGAATAATGTAAGTACTATTTCAATTTCTGAAGTAATCCCTAGACTTGTTTTTTTCTTTATTATGAAAGTTTTAGAATCATAAACAGCACTTAGCTGCCATTGGTACAGAATAATACAGGCTTTTATTTTTGCCTATTTTTTTTCAGGAAATAATTTAAATTTGTGTAAATTACTGAGAGGTTTTTTGAAGAAGAATGTGATTAAGTCAGTTAAATTTTGTTCAAAGTATTTCTTTTTTAAAGCCATACACACACACACACACACATATATATACATATACATA